>CM060969.1:42012715-42320215 GCA_030765045.1 Tenodera sinensis
AGCTCTATTACTTCTCTCAAACCCTTGCTCAAAAGTTTTTACCTCCTCCTTTCTCATTGTCTCTCGGTTTTCATAGTCGATGATAAAACACCTTTTTAACATGTTAGTAGGAAAATTAAGTATTTCTAATATGGAGTTCTGGACACATATAAGTCCTATCCCTCATTTTTCTGCACGAACCTTTGCGCTTGACAGATGATCAAAGTAAAATGTCATATGAAGTAAAGACTGCATTACACTCGACATAAATGTTACCCAAAAAATAAAACTGTAGAGCCGTTCCCATAAATAACTCTATATCCTACTTAGCTAGCACAACAAGACACATATTCCCTTGTTTTTCTTGTTAGTACTTGCATAATATACATCGCAATTCCTGCTTGTGGTTGACAAAACCAAGGCTCTGGAATCTTCTTCGAAACATCGCAAATAGAGTGGTTATGTAGGAAGAATACCGTTTACAGACGCATAGCATTTCTGCCATTCCATTGCTTATCATTCCGCATGCATTGCTCTTAGAAGGCTAACAGGTTCGTGCTGTCCAAGGTGGAAGTACCTAGGTATATTGTGCAAGATACATCGTTACAGGATACAATAAACATGAAACTTTACTTGTGGCTTAGTCGCGTGTTTCAAAGAATATATCACAAAAAATTATATGTTGATTAAAACTGAAAAAATAGACCTTGAATTATTGGTATTTCGCTATTAACCTTACATATTTATTTATGTTATTTCATCATAATTGTGATGCATTTCTAATGCATCGTGCACTTATTTAGTGCGCTTGCTGCAATGAAATGCTTCTTTAGAATTCAAGATTCCATCGATATTGAACTAATAAAAGTAAATAATTCTGTTACATGGTAAATAGTGATCTGGTGCTATTCAAAATAATTTTGTAATTTCATTCCGAAGAGGAATTAACTCATAGAAACCTGTAAGCAAACAAATCGCCGATGCTGTTGCCAAAAATTACAAGTGAATGAAGTAATTTCTCCTTTACCTCTCTCCAATGGAATCAGTATTTATACTACTGGCTCGTCATAGTGTAACGAATAACACTTCGGCCAGAAAGGGAAGTATTGATTATTTATGATGGCTCATTAAATCGTTACTCATTAATTTACTACTGTAAATTGATACACACCATGCCTTATACCTACATCAGAAACTACACATGGCCAGATTTTTTTATCTATAACAAGCTGGTAACACAGTTCGACAAATTTCAGAAACTGTAAAAATTCACAGAAATGTAATTTAATGTTAATGCCAACCAAGAAAGGCGGTTCATTGCACAGGTATTAGAAAAGAACCTTTTATTTGAAAACAGAAATTGTATTGTGATATAACGTAATTGACAACCATGTTTAATGTTTTTTGTATAACTATTTTTATTTCAGTTCAAATATAGGTAGAATTTGCGGAGTGTGATTAAACGTTTTTATATTTTTCAATATAATATTGGACTATCTTTACTGCAAATATGGACACGCTTTTGTGATTCTAAGGACAAGCTTTTCTTATGACACAGAATGGTTTAACTCAATAAATGCTGCTTATTTCTAGCAACATTTACAACCTTCTTCATTTGGCATTAAGCAGTTGTGGATAAAGAAAATTAAAACTTGGCTTTTCTACGACGCCCTCCACCTTTCCTTATCCTCATTACATCTCTAGCCCCGCATTGCAACTGTCAAGTGGTGTGGTTGGTTAGTAATCATCCCTCACCCCTTACGAGACCCCGTAAGACGATAAGAAACTGAGAAATGGTCCCAAACAGTGCATTTTACTAAATTCGTTTTGTGTATCTGGTAGAGGAAATAAAAAGGAAAGCGTTTCCTGTTTCTCTTGGTATTTTTCGTCTTTATTCGTCTCTGATTTTAAATTAAGTTAATACTTATAAGCGTAATCTTACCCTGAAACATGCACATAAATTCGCTACGATACGTCATGGAATCAGGAAGGTCAACGGAAGGCTGTCATTTCCACCCCTGAATCGTATGCAAGCAACCTGCTTCTGGAACAGGGGACGTTAGGGGAGATGGTTGCTTGTTTCAAATTACGGGAGCATAGTATACGTTATACGGTAGGACACACAGGGGCCAAGGCTAAATATCGAAGCTGCTGATGCGATGTGACAATGTAAATTCCCCTGGAAACCTCCCTCAGACAAGAAACATGAGTTTGTGAGTAAATTTAAATGTTGGGCTACTCCATAATACACAACCACTAACCCTGGCCAGGCTAGCGATGGATGGATTGCCACACCCCCATACCCCTTTCTCTTTTGTCGATAAACCAATATCCTCCTCATTCCGGACAATCGTAATTTTTACTGATCAAACCGATTGCAGCATTTCCACTTTCGTCCGGCCTCCCAGTTTCATGATGTGTGACAGTTTTTGTTCAAATTGCTCAAACACTGAACTAGGCTATTATTTGTTAAATGCAAGTGCAAATGCGTGTTCTTGCTGGCTCCGTTTATTAATACACAGTTTTATTATTTTAACACAGGATAGATGGCACTTTGTTTACGTTTTATTTCAATGCGCCAGAAAAAATATCAAAGTGTAAGCATTTGGAACCAGCTAGGAATTGCAACCTATAATGGTAACTTTAATGAATTACTTGGGGGGAATATGGCAATATACATGATGTCACAACATAACAATGAAACCCTTAGTATGTTTTGTGGGATGGCAGACTGATAATTTTTCAAGAAGCTACAACTTGGGTGCTGCAGAGCGTCGTAGGTTTGAGAATGGTTTGGGTATGGTGATGCCTGTCCATTTTACGTTTCGTCAACAACTTCAGCAAGAGCAATACATTATAAAACCGGTGCATATTGTCTACCTCCTGTTTGATCGCACATAGGCCAAAAGGTGCAGTTTGGTAGGAATTTCTATCGCTGCATGGATTCGTTCAACAATATTGTACAACATAGGAAATAATTGAGGGTTGCAAGATAAAATAGTTGTAAATAACCGTTATGTAAAACAGTGAGTCATTTTAACTATCTGGGAAGTGATGTTGGTTATGATACGGAATATGAGGTGGACAACAAAATGTGTAAATTTCAAAGAGTGTATGGAACAATTAATAGAAAATTTAGAAACAAAATGCAAGTTTTACAAAGTTATGGCTGTACCAATACTAGCATATGGAAGTGATACTTGGATATTAACTAAAATGTAACAACATAGTAAAATACAGGCTTCAGAAATAAACTTCTTATGTAATTATATGAAGGGATGTACAAAGACAGACCTAATAACAAATGATAAAGTATAAGATGAGCATGTTGAAAGAATGCCAGGTATTTGACTTACTAAACAAATAATGCAATATTATCCTAAAGGAAGGAGATCAGCGAGCAGACTCAGGAAACGATGAAACTTGATTATCCATGCCATAACATGAAGAAGATGTTGAAGAAGAAGAAGAAGAAGAAGAAGAAGAAGAAGAAGAAGAAGGAGGAGGAGGAGGAGGGTGTAAGATCTGGATCCATGGAACTGATCTCCCTCTACCAATCCAATTTGGATATGTGACCGGATCATTGCACACATGTGCATCAAATTGTGCTGGAGTTCCACCGAATTACCATCCGAATCTGTAGTGGTACTACATTCAATAGCTAGGGAAAATATCTCTTGTAAATGTTCAGTTTAGTAGTGCCCATCCCTTAACGACCAAATTCCAATAAATTGTAAACCTGTCCCTCACTCTTCCGCCGCTGCTAATGACACATAATACAGAGAGTCCTCCCAATATAGGTACCTATCCTTAGCAAATGAATCTTCTGTTGCTAAGTGGTTACAGTTGTGCATTCAGAGTGTTATTAAAGACTCTGCTTGTTGAGTTCCCCCTCAGAGAGTCCGAAGTAAAAGATGTGGCAACACCGTCATGTGACCAGTTGGTACTCTAAAGGTCAGTGGATGAGTAAGGCCGCTAAGGCACAAGCTTGTCAACTGTTTTGACAGCAGACATAGCTGTCATCATACTTCTATATTAGATTCATCGTTAATAAAATGCACAATTACTAGACACCAAATAGAATCTGACAGCCAACCGTTCTCAAACTTCGACACTCTACAAATCCTAAACCGTACTTTCTGGGCTTGGGTGCAGTTCCTTCATGAAAAATGTTTGTTTTCCATCCCTCACAACATACTAAAAGTTGTTGTTTTGAGACACCCGTTATAGTGTGGTAACTTCATCGAGCGACGGAAACATTGGAAGTGTTTGGAATATGGATATGCAAAAGATGGAGTACCAACAACTGGCGGACAAAAATTAATGGGATATTTATAAAGAGCCAATAGATGAGGAGCAATACTGACACCAACAAGAAAGAGGACATAACTTATCTAAGATCCTGGAGAAAAAGAAATTAAAACAATCTGAAGTACGCCGAATGGAAAACAAAATACAAGGCAGGAAAATATTACTTGATAGACAATATTGAGCAAATCATTTACATAGTCTAAGAGGAAAGCGGAACATGCTAAAGACTGAGACTAGGAGATTGCATTGAAAGGTCCTGCCATTATTTGACTGAAAATATCTACAGGATAAAATGGATGTCATAGTTGACTGCTGAAGCACTTAACATTGATTGATCGAGGACCTAAGTTTTGGAGATAGCATCTACAAGTGAGGCACTTTGAGAAGGGTCATCAACATGTACATTACTAGAACACTGAAAGTGTATAATATTTCATAATTCCCAACTGTTGCTGTGCATTTAGAGAAGCAGTTATAGTTCAGTGCCCATTCTCGATAAGATTTGAAACTGGTTGCAAGCAGCGCTCTAATTGTCATTCACGGATGCTTGCAGGCTGTTTATGGTGAAGACAGTAATCGATTCAACTACCCGTCTCTAACCAATGAATTGGAAACAGCTATGAGGAAATAGCACAAACTACAAAGCGGTCAGTTCCTTCATTTCACAAACTTCAGCCTTCGTGCAACTACTGCTCTCTTACGAAACAAAAGAGATCTGACCGACAAATAACTTCTACTGAAATTAATGCAGGCGAGGGGCAGCTCCTAGAACACAGAGTACATGATTCTTGGGGGAAGGGGGCGAGGGGAGGGGGATCTGGTGTGGATGATTCCGCGGTAACGTGCAAGGGAATTTCGGATCGGACCGGCCTGTTTCCCCGAGTAGGTAGGCGAATGCTTGGTTGGTTCCTTTTATATCACGAATTTCCTGTGTCTATTATTTCCTTTAATTTAACATTCTTTCTCTAAACATTGCAGACATTACAAAGTAAACACAATAGGCACAACAGCTCCTTCTGGGCCAAGGCCTACCACCCGACCGCTGCGTTCCCCTCCTCCGCGAAGTACTGCAGGCATCCCTGTCGGTCACGTGGTCTTCGCAACCAGGGATCGCTACTTTTCAATCAAGTAGCCCTCAATTGGCCCCTTAGGGACCTAACGAGGCTGAGTGCACTCCGGAATATGTCTTTGAGCGGGAGAAAATCCCCGCACCTTTGCCAGGAATCGAACCCGGTAGCAGTGCTACCACCGTGCTAAGCAGACGTCCTAAATCTAATATTCCATATATTATTACTATTACTATTATTACTATTACTATTACTATTATTATTATTACTATTACTATTACTATTACTATTATTATTATTATTATTATTATTATTATTATTATTATTATTATTATTATTATTATTATTATTATTATTATTATTATTATTATTATTCACCGTTCCTATCTTAATTTCAATATAGGTACTAAATTAAAATTCCATCATGAAACATAATAAAATAGACGGAAAGAATGTTAAGCGTGGTTATAAGACTAGCTGACGGCGGTTGGTGCGTTGCGGCAGGAAAATGGGAATTTGTGCTCTGAAAACACTGGTGCTTGGTGCTTCGGTTCTTCCCTATGAACCGTCTCGCCAACCCTCAGAACCCTTCCAAATAAAGAGGCTTTCAAATGCTATCTCCCAAATTTAAGATTTACGTTTTATTTTTGTTTAAATATCTTAAATATGAGTGTTTTTCTAAAAGATATGGCAGTCATTTTATAGTAAATAAAGTTGTATTAAAATTGATTCCATGTAAAGAATAGTTTGTGTGGGGTGATTTTCTTGAAAATCCTTGTGCTACTGAATTTAAATGGAAATTTAAATACGAAGTTTAGTATTTATCCGACTTTCGCTTTTCAGTTATTCTATTTACACACACAGCAAACATACATACACATGCGCGCGCGAACCTATTTCTAAATATGCCTTTTCTCAGGGGTCCTCAAAACATGTGTTTGATATGAAAAATGGTTCAGTGCTCTTTGCAGAACATTGTAATATTCGACAAGTTTTTAGATAGCTTCTAGGTACTATGGAAACAAAGGAGTATCAAGTAAAATGGATGAGCATGGAAATATAAATGCATTAAAGTTACTAGTGTGACCAAACTTAAAATTTAGAAGTAGTTCAGAAATGTTTTAGCAGGTAAAAGCTGAATGTATGATTTTTAATAACTGAGTTGAATTTCACGATTGATTTAGTGCCTTGTTTATTCATTATGGGTTAAGCATAATGCTGCACTATTTGAAAATAAGTAAAACTTTGGGCTTAAGGTTAGTTCCTGATGTGCTACAATTATAGTGTAAGATGCGTAATAAAATTTTACATGAAATCAAAGAATGATATGCACTATAATAATACAATTAGAAGCTTTATTTACTTCTGAAGATCAATTATTTCCTTTATTAAACTGTTGAAATGCAAAAGTCAGCTTTGAAAAGGCACTTTTGAAGCAAACTTAAATTTATTTTTGCATTATTCACTAAACAGTTTTATTTTAATGTATAGGTACTTATATATGTATTAAAATCACTGGTAAAAATTGGTCTCCCCTTATTCAGGTAGATCAAATAGCACAAAGTAGGTACACAGAATTGTAGGTAAATAACGAATGTGAACTCGGATTTTAGAAGGACGTTTACTGACCATCAATGTTTCTTATACTCTTGCGTTGTATGACCATTGCTAGTTCACCCATGAAACTGATAATAGTATTTTGTCTGTTATTTATTAACAAAATGAGGTACTTTGCATGAAGTTAAATGCAGTTTAACTAACACCAAACATTTGTAAATGCACTGGAAAATATATTCAAATAATCTGAATTACATTATACGTAATATACCTTTTTCTACTTCTGTATTATCTTTCGTAAATAGTCCCGGAAAGGAATACAATCAAATGTGAATAAAGTCTACATTTGTGTTAGGTAGCATAAGTAAGTAATTAAATACTAGCTTAGTGTTTCAGAAATAACGACAACTATTTTATCGTAAACTAGATTGAGGAACACAAATGAAGACTAAACTCTGGTTTATACATTTATAAATGCCTCAAACGCAGACTTTCTGGTTTATAAGTTGCAGGTAAATGCCTCAATGAAGACTAAGATCTAACTTAATCATTTATAAATGCCTTAAACGAGCTGGGAAGCAACAGTACCTCTACTGACAAAAGCATTGATGTAGCCTTAACCTCAAAATCAGCACATTTCGGCAGACATACAAACGGTAGACAATCAACTGTTCTAAGTAATGATATAGTTTATTTGTCACTACTACTTACTTGTCTTCAGAAACTACTGGGTGTTAATCCTCAAGAAATCCTTTCCCATCGGACGAAGTTGAAAGTTTTGTGCGATTTACTGGAACTGGCCATTCCTTCACCATTAATTATCGAAAAAAAATCCACTTTGTGCATTCAGGCTCCCGATGCAATAAGTTACTTTCGTTTGTTTGTTTCTCACGGCATTGATATGTCACACGGACGACATTCACTTGTCTGCCGAGTGTCCAAATATGGATACAGTGACATCTCATAAGTAAACCCAGGAATGTAGGAGTTACCTTTAACTTCGAGTTTGTCAGACTCTTGTGTTTATAGCGGAGACTTTCGCCACGTTAAGACAGGTATGTGTTTGTACCTGAGTCACTCTGGGGAAGATAAACTATAGGAGAGTTAATTTTCTTAATGTTGCTTCTTTTGTTGCTGCAAATCACAGTGCACAGGTAAAATTTCTTCGTCTAAATCTTTTACAATGTATACTCTAGATTTACTGACCTTTCAGAAAGTACACTGAACACATACTAAGGTCATATCTACAAATTATTCAATTTCAAAACATTCAATTCAACCAAACACAACTGCTTAAGAAGTGTATGCAGTAAAGCAGAAATAAATAACGTTTTTAGAACGGGATAAGGCAATTTGAAGATTGTGAGTTAGTAGAGAAAGTAGTCAATAGCATGTAGTGTTAAAAAATAATTATGAAATATATACTACAATTAAATAAGAAAGCAAAGAGGCTACATGATTAAGGCCAGGAAGTAACTTCTTGAATGATAACGAGGTGGCAAAGAAGAAATAGAGGGCATTAAATTTTTGAATTTATAGAAAAGTAAATTAGGAAAAATATCGTTAAAGGTTTTCACACAGTTTTAAACTAAAGAGTTTTAAACAGGCAAAATTATAAATAAACGGTTAAAAGACAAAATGTGTATGTGTGTGTGTGTGCGTTTCAATGCACAGATGAAAATGCTCTGCTTAGAAAGTGTGCTATTTTTTTATATTCCGACACTCAGGTTTGAAGAGATAATAGTATGTTAATTATTCTTTGTATTTATATGTGTTAATTTCTCTTTGGATAACTATGAGCTTAGTTTGTTTTGTTTATTTTCCTTTTTAACTACTCTTTTTTTTTTCCTAAGATATTTTCGTGTGAATACTTTGTTTAGCAAATTAAAGAATTAAAATCAATAAATTGTTTAAGATCTTTTACTGCTTTTTTCAACTTCTCCTTTTCCTAAAATCATATAAACAGAAACAACCGCTCTCCTAGTTACTCAGAGAGAAATTAACTCATATAAACACAAAGAATAATTAACATCTATTGCTTTTATAGGTTTTCATATAATAAATATATTTCAGACATGACTTTTCAAATTTTGTTACTTCAAAATATTGCAATCATGAATAATTTTAAAGCTACAGGACGACATTGTCCTAACGACTATAAAATACTCTGTGGCAATATGCCGAAATCATTTGTATGGAAACCACAACATTTAAATTTGAAAGTACTAAGATATAAAATAATCATTTAACTGTGTCATATACTAACAAAAACTTTGTATTTTTGTTGTTGTTGTTTTTTTTTATTAACCTTTTTATGTATTCATTTCAAACACATGAAAGCTATTCTGTGTCACATGGCAAACCTTTATATAAGGTCAGATTTAATAATAAACTTATATTAAAATAATTAGCCATTTTTATTGCATATTACTTTTATTCTAAGAAACTTCATCGAAATTAAACAAATCGTTCTGTGTAGAGTGATTTGTATACCTTTACATTAGATTTGATAATAAAATTCATGATTACTGTATTACTGGTAATCAGATTTGCATTGTGATTATATTCTACAACACAATTATAAAAAATATATGGGTAAATCCATATGCCAAATATTCAAGCATGTGAAAATTTGTTTGGTTCTGAATTATTTTGTTTACAAAGGAGTTCATTTATGTCATCTTGAAATTCCAGCAATATTTGTTGAATATGTAAACCACTTAAGTGTTACTGACGTACTAAAGTGTAATTTTAACGATAAACTAATTTGTTTTGTATTATTATTCTATTACTAGGAAAAATTCTGTATATTGTATGGAAATGAAATAATGTAAGGCATTGAAAAGGTTAAGATATAACAAATAAAAACAATTTTGTTCACATTTTACCTGTGCATTGCCTGAAAGCTCGGTAATGACCTTGGGCTGCACCTAAGTGCATGCTTTAGAAGCTAGAGAGCTTTTGCTTTTTGTAATTTCTTGAAAGTAACTTCACTAGTACACATTACACACTTCTCTGTCCACACTGTCGTATAAAGACCATAGAAATTAGCACCGGGCATGACCTACTGCGGTGTAACAAACAGCACTAAGCGTAAACCGCATGTATGGGTCAGCCATTAGCGCTTCGTCCACTGCTTCCAAAACAAAACGACTGCACTTGCCAGTTACCACGTACTTTAAAACCAAATAACCCACCCGCAAACTGGGGACTGTGTATAAGGGGAGAGTTTTGCCCTAACCACACCCCTTTAAACGTTAAAAAAGGTTTTCTTCCCCCTGCTCTTAGTAAAAAAAGTATATATTGAAAAAAGAACGAAATGGCCGCCGCAGCCGCATGATGGCGCGGTTTCTAGCTGGGCAGCAACAGCCTCGGTTGCCGCCAACTGCGACCGATGAGAGGCGGGCCCATTCTTACGGAGCCCTGCCTGCAACAAACGCCGGCCGGCGGGCGGAGCTTGGCCGGCACCTGCAAGTCAAGCGTCCAAACAAAAGCCGCGATTATATCGATACCTAATTTAAAGCTCTTATGTAATTTTTCACGATTGGTAGGGACACCTAATGAAAGTCTGACAGGTTAATGGTTTTATTTTATTATTTTTAAATAATTTTCAGCCAATCTTATACGAAGGCCCGGAACTAATTACACGAGTAATTTTGAGGCAATGAAGAAGGGGAATATACAAGTACCTGACAAAATGGTGAAGTCGGGAGAAAGTTACCTATAGAAGCTAAAGTATAATTAAAGTACCAGGATGATGAGTGAGCTTTAATGTTCCACAAAATGGCCGACAGCTACGGCACATAAATCTTCTTATGCTAAAAGCGGTGCATTTTTTAAGGTACCAGAGGGCTTTAAGCAATAAAAATGAAGTGAAGGAATATGCTGGTAGTGTAAGCTTGTCCAGTAAGCTAACTGAAAATTATAGCATGCACAATACATACTAAACCGCACAAGAGCATCCTTTTCAAGCCATTTATGATATTGTTTATGTCAAATAAAGGTATGCCTTTGGAAAAATAACAATGGGGCTAAATATTTGTAGATAAGTGGAATCGTTTAATTAGGAGAGCTCAGAGGAAAGCATAATAATGGTAAATTAGTTAAAATAATGCCAATTATTCAAGAATATCCACCCCAGCTGAGAAAAACTTAAATTCAGACGTTATTAACTAGTTCTCTATAGTATAAAATTTTCCTCAGACCCTTCCTAAGTATTCTATTTTTATATTTGTCATATGAAAATTTAGTCGTATCTCAAAACGAAATTTAAATGGCATGAATTTTTACCTTGGATTTGGAAATTATTCTAGATAGGAAATAAGGTTTCATCTTCGAATTTCCTTTCTACGTCCCACTGGAGTCCATTCATGTATCTTCTTCGGCAGTCTGTCCTCATCCATCTGTCCAAACCATCTTAATTGTTCTGTTTAAATTTCTTCTAACAATAAACTCTTTACTTTCAGTTTTTCCTTATAAACGTGTTTGTGATTGTCTCTCTCCTTGAGATCCTTGCAGATTGTTGCCAAAAATACATTTCTGTAGAGTTTAATTTAGCTGTAGAGTTTAATTTAGCTGGTGTTCTTGATCTCAAATTCCAGGTCTCTGAACATATGTAGTTACATTTTTTATATAGTGGTATATATGTATGTCTTTGTTTTAATTGTAATATTATCTCAGAAAACACTGTTTAATTTTAATATTGCTGAACTTCCTTTGTTGATTTTGCCAAATATATCATCTTGGTTTTCATCTTTCATTATTTTGACTCCTAATTAAGTACATTTGTTTCAATGTTTAATTGTTCCGTTACCATTTTCCAAGATGATTATGATGATGAAGTTTCTTCCTATAAACGTAAATATTTTATTTTTGCAGATGGACATAAACAAGGTATTTATTAAAATATTCTCGTGGGCCACAGCTAATAAATAAGCTATAGATATAGTATTATGTACATACAGTTTCCAAAATGTATTACCATCATAAAATACCTTCCATATTAGTCAAGTAGGGATCTTGTAGAGTGGAATTTGTTCCACTAAAATGCACCTAACACAATCTTGTTAGCAATCTTAGCAGACATAATCGCAAAATTAGTTATATTAGCATCTCAATCTGTACTAAGCGTGTGCAAATTCATTCGCCTCTCTATTGATATAAGAGTATATCTCATTTCTAGAGCTATAAAAATTTGTATTATATTTTTAATGCATAAGAAACATTCCAAGGCATAGAAGCTTGTGAATTTGATCTACGAACGACAGCTTCAAAAGATCGATCTATATGAGGTGTGTTTGTTTACAACTGAATTTACAACAATTGTGGCATAAGGAAGCGATTTATTACACTTGAAATAGATTGGTTTACAAATATGAAACCTAAACCACTTGAGTAACTGAGAATCTCCAGAAACCGGTATCTAAATATTGCGAGAACAGGCCATGTGAGTGGAAGACCCTGCTCTTCTTGTACCAGCGGTCATTGCCCATATGGATATCAAAACCTGCCGCTAAAGTTATTCCTCTCTCCGACCTCTGAATCAGATTCAAAAACCAACATACTAAGGTACTATATCATATTTCACCCATTTTAACTGTTTGTTTTTATGCTAATAGGCTAGTTTACAATTCATAAGGCTATGTGGCACTGGGGCATAGTTTGTTAGTAGTTAAATTTATTTTCGATAGAAATATGACCACTTCTGCTGATACGTCACCTCAGTTAAATATTCGTCCATGCGTGTGTGTGTCAAACAAGATTCGTGTCATTGCTTGGCTGTTCAAGAAATTGTTCCAGTTGAAGTATGATAGTGTGGGAAGTATCCATTCATAGATTAAGAACTAAAATATTTTGGTTGAGATTTGTTCTTTGGTCAATGTATGTAAAATGACATTGAACGAATTTTGGAACCTTTTCGAAGAACGTAGTATTGAATGACTTCTATTTCAATCATAAAATTACCAAAATAGGACTACTGCATCTGAAGCTGACCTTTTTTTTTCTAAAAAGACTAGTTTTCGATTCAAAGGACCGTAAAATGTGTACTTATTGGTATTGAAAATGCGATAAATGCAATATTGACTCAGAATGTGAAAATTGTATTAAAATACAATATAAATGTAAAATCTGTTGCAATTAATTATTTTCAAATTAAAATGGAAAAAGCAAAGTGAAAACAGTGGTTACCTCAAGAGAAATCTCCGATTACCATTTCAGTGACTCACGGCAACTTATGGCCTGTGAACCTTTATACAGCTATCGCGAAATAAGGCGATCGCAAGTTGCCTGCCAACTGAACGTGACGTCATTGCTCAAGTACGGAGACAACACAGAACTCAACTGGACTCACTGATTACGGTGCATAGTGTCTCTCACTATTTCACACAGAATAAAATTCCTCTAACACGAAAATCGAAATATCCACGTATTGCTGAACTTGTATAACAATTTGTGAGTGATACTTTACTGCAAATGGTGACAGCATAGTCCTGTGTGCTGAGATCATGTGAGAGACCGACACCTCTCACTTCCTATAGTGGATACCCCGCAACCTTTCGTTTCCTGTATGAAGGTTCACTCCTAAAGGGTGATCCAAAAGACTCCGAACCCGCTGTGCTGCATTTTGCCTGTACGCGCCCTCAACGCTCGTCGGCGACAGCCGCTGTCATAGAACAGCGCAGATGAAACCATACAGCATTTTTAAAACAACTTTTAAAAGATTTACTTACCAATGTTATTAAAGGAGATGCTGAAACTGGTCACCGTCGTTGTCCATGCATTTTGGTACCTCTTAAGGTAACTATCCATCACTCGCCGTAGTTCACGTTGAGAAATGCTGGTAATTTCCTGGTAGATATTTTGTTTTAATTCTTCCAAGGCTTGTGGGTTTGTCTTGCACACTTTATGTTTTAAGTTACCCCAGAGATAGATATCGCAGATCACCTGGAAATCTTTCTGCAAATCGCACTTTCACTTGGCGAGCTGAGTTAACACATACGAATCATAAATACACTTTGTGACTAAGTACACGACAACATGATAAAGCACACTGGTAATAATTCAGTCTTACGTTAGCTCGTCAGTTCAGTACTGCACTTTCAGAGCAGAGAAAAACAAGTCAATCGCACGACCTTATGCAGAACTACTGCGTTATCATGCTTCGGTGTGCGCTGGGAAGAACATCGGTTCGGATGTTTTTGGATCACTCTGTAGTTATAAGTTATTGTGCTAGTTTAATTGCCCTTCACAATCAAACAGTCCTTCAGATAGCTCATTTATTAGCCTCTATTAAATTCATCAGCCAACTTAAGTGGTAGGTTATTTTCATCCTAGCCATGTGGCGTAAAGATCCCATACTTCGCTACTTTAGCAGCCGGCAGCAGATTCATAAAAAACGCAGGGAAAGACGTAATCACATTCCAAAAATACTACATTTTTGCTACGCACCTGAAATAAACCGAAGTCAATGCACAGCCACAACATATGACGATCGATCGATGTAAATTTTGTAACTACTTTATTTTTATTAGCCATAAAGCAGTTATATGAGGTACAAATGAAATACCTCTAGCGATAATCGTGTTTCTCTTTTCTATCCAAGGCTGGACCAATAACATTTTATCGCACAAATCGTTTACGAAGCGATTCTTCGTCCCTAGATCGGCGAGCACTGTAAAACGCGTAATGGTCTCTCGGGCGGCGCGACGCGGCGGAGGTGATACAGTGCTAACTAGTTTATGAGCGGTATCCCGGAGTCACACGGCGGTAATAAACGTCTTCCGGAACCGTAACAATAATACACTTACGGCCTTAAGTGTGCCCAGCCACTAAGTGAGCCTTCCGCGAAAATAATAGCCTTCAAAAATACAGGGGAGCGCCTTTGGTCACCGCAAATCTTCCACAGCAATTAGCTTAGTTTTATTTACTCTCCTGCTTTGACTAATTATTTCGCGAATAGTTGGCAAACTAAATAAAACCTAGAATTTATCAGATCGTATCATTATTAACAACAGTACCTCCACTTTAGTCGGATTTGATGCGCATTAGGAATGGTTTAATATATTTTTCAAAATGCATAAATGTTTCTAAATTTGTAAAAGTATAGATTGTTACTTTTTCTATTGAAACTTAATATTTTCAAGTCTATGTGGCATTTTAGAAATTATCAGTTAAGGTAAATGCATCTCTGAAAAATGAAAATTCTAAATCTCAAATTTTTCCTATACCTACAAGACCTAAAACAATGAAATACAAAATATTTTAATGACTTACGTGAAACTACATTTTAATCTAAATTTATCACTGTTGTATGTTAATACACAATGATCAAATTGTGTAAGCTTTCACGCCGGTTTCATAAAATAGGAAACGATTATCTGGGCTTGTGCGCCGTGGTCTAGTGGAAATTCGTCGCCGACACTAGTAGAGTACTGCGGTCACACCTCTGAGGATGTTCGACGCAGCTTTGGACGAAACGTCTGGAAGTAGAATTTCCCCAGCCCACAAGCCAGATTAATTTAGTACACGATGTCACGTTTACCAAAGTGTTTACATTATGTGCAGTAAAATGTTATTTTTAATTTAAAATACCAGTGTAAGTAATTGTAAGGGCATTAATTTTAATTATAGTCCAGAAAGACTATGTTTCATTCATCGCGTAGTGGCGGCTTATTTGAATGACTCGGAAACTCAAAACAACAAGAAAGGCCAATTAGCAACAAGCTAGAGGTCACTATTGCGCATGCTCTAATGTATGCTATTTCCACGTCTTTCAACTGGATATTTTATAGTTTAATATTTAGAGGTTTTTAAAAATTGTATATACCTATCATAACATGCTAAAAGTAGCTTTGTGTTGACTGTTGAAATCCTGTATTTGGCTTAGGTATAACTTCGTTCTACAAATAACTATTTCTACTCGCAAAGTAGAATACCTTTTTAATTTTTGCATCACAAATATATTTGCAATGTTCAAGCCTATGAATTCAAGTTATAGAAAATACATTATTATAAATGAATTACACGTACTTGTCAAAAACTCCGGAAAATGATGAATAAAGAAGTAAATCTACTGAAATGGTTGCTAATGTATATATTTATACCACTGTATTTTACACTCTGAAACAAAATACACCGTTTCGATTCTAATAGCCATTCTTTACTAACAAGTTTTTGGCACTTTTCCCAACTATTCCTTTAGACAGATTAGAACGGGATGTATATAAGCCAAGCTATGTAAATAAACGTTCATTTTTTCTTGCAACCACCGTTAAGTGATTTTCCTTATCTGAGGTCTATCTTTCGAGTTGTCTTTCTTAATATGTATTTATTCATACTCTTGCCTTGGTGATAATTGAAGGAGATATAATGAATATCCATATTTACAAAGCTTAGCTCGCTGAATAAAGGTTAAAGTCAATGGCTATACCATAATTTGCATTTTACGACATTGAATAGATAGGCTTGCGACGTTTTCTTCATTATCATTTCGGTTAGTCAGTGTTAATTATCTTATAGGCAGTGGAGAGCTATTAAAAAGGAAAGAGAAAATACTTTTCTGCGAGAATAATAATAAATAATACATAAAATAAAATATTAGAACCTGACTGAAAAGTTTGTTCATGAGAATATCACAGGAAGTTAAGGTAATTTTAAGTAATATTCCGGCTAGTACGCGAAACTGTATAAATGGGTCTATACATAACTAAAAATCAACCAAATTATATTTTTAAAACTATTAATATTGTTAAATGATCACTCGTATATCAGAAGCTGTTATGAGGCGTAAAATATAGTAGTATAAATAATGAAAAACGTAATCTCTTTACGAAATAAGGAAGCTAAATTTGTGTATACTGTAAAATTAATTTAAACATTACAAAGCAATATTATTCATATTATGTACAATATTGTACTTGCATAAAGTGTCACTTGATTTTAGTACGATAAAAATAGTAAGATAAAGTCCTTTAGAATTCGCACTAAAGTATAAGAATAAAATTGTGAACGAAACCAATTCTTTGGTTCAAGAAAGTAATTTCAGTCATTCAAAATTGCTACTTTCTCTATTAGGAAAAACATTGTATTTGATCCAAAATATCGATATCGGGGTTTTGAGGCCCTCTGAACCCGAAAAGAGCATTAAAAAGGTCTGTTTTCAAAAGGAAAAGTCGGTTAAAAACCAAAATTACTATTTAACTTTAATATCTTTCAAGGATGCAACACGAAAATTTTGAAGAAAATTCCTCCACCCTAAACTACCCTTTACATGGAAACTGCTTAAAACATTTTGATTTTCTCAAAACTGACTCCAGCTATTTTGATTAAAATGCCATGTATTTAAAGTTTACGGCAAGCGAAATGTATTATTTGACATTTCTGGGTATATCTATTCCATATAGTCCTGTTTACTCTAGATGACTATTACATAACTGGTAAACCGTAGGATATTAACCAAATCTTACTATACAAAAAATGTAGATCTTGTTGAAACACAATTTATGTCTGAGGCATTTTGAAGATATCTATTCCTTGTTATTGTATGAGTTGTAATACTTAAACTTTTCTCAAATAGAAGCTCGTTATTCACTTTTTTACCTTTTGGCCGTGCAATGAGAACGGAATTTCAAAGCTTTCATATAGTTCCTCTTGCACCTACCAGAAAATTAGCAAAAAGGCAATTTCTGTAAACGTTTATTTCGATTAACATGAAGTAGATAGAGGAATAAGGGTTTGTAAGAATAGTTCGGGCAAGAGCACAGAAAGTCACGTGACTGCCTCCCATCAGAATCCCCACCTCAAAGCGATCCGCAGTGTGGCGTATCAGATTTTCAGGTCTAAAGAGCACCAGATTTGGGGAGCCAATGCTCCTTGGCTACTTTGTGGAGTATCACCATACCTGAATAATTGTTTCTGAAGAGCATTGTACCAGTTTGGAGGTCATTCTCTTTTAAACCGAGCTATAAGGATAACAGCTGAAAACTTGACAATACAAGACGGTGTTTGGTTTAAAATACCGTCTGGCATTTCGTTCGACTTGAGTTTTGCTCTTTTTAGGCGTGTCAAGCCAAAAGCCTCTTCCTCCAAACATCCCCTCCTTTTGTTGGAGATCTTTTTTTTTCTCCCTTCTTTGAGTGCCCAAACAATAGACAAAGGGGAAGAAACTTAGATGAAGTATTGTCAACTCGTGACCTTCCAACCCCCATAAACCACGGGAATCCGTTGTTCCAAAGTCACATTGCAGTTGCCCAATAAGATAACGGCACATGGCACGAAAATTGTGGTATGGTTGTTGCAATTTCTGCGTGCATTATTGTCCCTTCTTCCTGGAAGCTTTTTGTTGTGTCTTTTTCTTTGATTGTGTCACTTCCTTTTTAGAGAATCCAAAGCTTCTTTGCTGGTGCAAAATAAACGGCTTATAGTAATTTGTATATACAATTGTGCACAGTTCTTCATTATATTCTGGTTGTGAGGCACCTATTTTCTGCACAAACAAACATTTTATAACACGAACTTCGAATCTATGTAAATCATCAGTCAATGAGCTTGACCACTTATACTTATTATAAAATCTTGAAATAAATAATAATAATTGGACTAATACTTTACATTTATATGATATGCCTGGTTTTCAACAGTAGAAATACAACAGCGAAATATTTTACGATTATATAATTTACAGATTAGAAAATGGTTAATTTTTAACAGATAATAAAAATTAGAGTAACCTTTTTTTCATTTTAGGTATAGGTAGATATGCAGTATCTCTAATATTTGCAATTCATTTAAATTTCGATATCGAGATTTCACCAGAAATACAAGTTTGAGTCCAAATTTGAGATTTAAAATAGTGTGTGTGTGTGTGTGTGTGTGTGTGTGTGTGTCTGTGTGTGTGTGTGTGCGTGCGTGCGTGCGTGGGCGTGCACTTCATATTTAATTTTAGCATCTTCTAAAATAGAACATGAATGTTTTCAGGAAGATTCGCTCTTTGCAAACTACCTGGAAGAATGTTATATTTTACCCTCTCGAAAAAGCTGTAAGATATTTACCTGACTATTAGGTTTAACCTCGAATTTTCTGTGAGAAACCTGTGAAGTTCTCTTTATTTATAATGAATTTTGCATACTTTTTGTAACTGGTTAAGTATAAAAGCAATTACCTACACTATCTATTTCCAAGTAAATTTTCATTGGTTTGACTTTTTCAACTTGTCATTGTAGATATACGATTTCAAGGCCACCATAATTATAGCAACCGGCTTTTTAAAGATTTCACTATCACATCATAATATGTAATGTTACCATCAGTGCAACATTAATCGCGATTAATGTAAAGCTGATGGAAAAATAAACATAGGTAAGCAAAAATGAAATATTGTGCTAAGTCATATGAATGTTAGGTACATAGCAAATTTTTATGACTTTTAACAGTTCTCCAAAAAGTCAATATAATATGCAGAATACTTGATGTTTTAAGTGCATACATTTTTAGGTAACTCTCTGAAAACTTGTTTGACATCGTTTGGCTGTTACACCTGCAGACACAAGTGAGGTAACAAGAGTTCTGAATGTCGGCGATCTCTATAATTCGTCGTGGATCGAAGTCAGACACAAGCAGGCGTGGAAAAAGCCAACGATCTTATGATAACAGGTGAACGTTATCCAGTTTAAAATGATCAACAAAGGGTACCACTACTTAGAATTACCAGAGGCCAACCTTGTGGCACATATCGAGAGAAAGAACGAAAAAAGTTCCAAAAATTAAACGTAGAGGCCTCTGCTATTAGTGTTCTATAGCTAAGGCCGCCGGATGTTAAAGGATAATGTATTACAATTTTCTGTGGTTAAACACATGCATTTTAACAAGATTTATTACGCTCCATAGTTATAATTTCTTCCATTTATAAAAGCAAGAGCGTCTCTGAATTTTAATGTAAGCATGCGGGTAGCAGAAATCGATCTAACATAAAAGGGAGGTTCCGAGAGAATGCAGTAATAGTGTCCAATTTTGTGGGTACTTGATGGAACAAAAGAAAAACAAGAGGCTAGAGGTGTATAACCTCCTTGACCTCAGACCTTGAACGTAGTTATGGTGAATCTTCCTTACTCGTCATTTCGCTTGTAACCCCTCTCAAGTTTGCAACGCATCATTTGTGTATTAGACGTGCCAAAATAGAGAAGAATATTGTGCGTTTGCTTATAGGCGTTAATGCACTGGTATTTGGTTAAACACATAGCTTTCTAGGCGGCATAGGAAAGTGGTATTTGAAAATAAAACGTATTTTTCGCACTTCTCTCTCTCTCTCTCTCTCTCTCTCTCTCTCTCTCTCTCTCTCTCTCTCTCTCGTACAAATAGTTTTTAGAACATCAAATTAGGAAACTGTAGTTATAAACAGTTAACTCTGCGTAACTTCTCACATTTTTTAAATTTTAGCTTAGTTCCTGTACCTCCTTTTACTTTACCTTTTTATCCTCCCCTTATGTAGATTTTACACCCCCTAGGACTTATAAGCCAGTGACTAGGTTCAGACGTCTGTCGGGGAGCACAGGAACCTATGTACCGGACAGAGTGGAGACCTGGAAGCGGGTGGTCAGGTATGATAGGAAGAGAATGATACGAAATCGATGATTGGAAATGATAATGGAGCAACTGGTGGAATGAGTGACGGGGGAAACCGGAGAACCCGAAGAAAACCTGCCCTGACGCCGCTTCGTCCACCACAAATACCACATGCGGGTATCTGGGATTGAACTCGAGCCGCGTAGGTGGTAGACGAGCGTTCTAACACGTATAATTTATAGTATAGGAAGTTTAAAACTTGATTTAATCATTCTTTTATTGTTAATCTTCTAATAGCCCTTTTCCATCTTGCTCTCTTGTTGCAATGATCATCTTCCAAGCTTTTCATTGCCTGTGTGATATTATGCTTCCAAGTTATTAATGGTCGTCCTCTCTTCCTATTTTTTGGTGGTACCCATTCCATTCGGTATTCTAACTTCAGGCATTCTTCTTGCATATACATACCATTTCAATTGTTTGAATGTAATCTCATCTAAAATTGTTGATTTTAATCCCATAAAATTCCTAATGAAGTTCTTTATTATTGTATCTCTTCTCAAAATTCTCGCTACTCGCCGACAGAAGTTAATTTCTTTTGGCAGTAATTTAATTTGTGTGGTGTATATAAGTGACCATATATCAGCACCATAAGTTGTTATGGGTACTTAATATTATTATACTTATACAAATATGCCTCGTTTTGTTGCTAATATTTTTGTCTCATAGTATTCCATTTAGTGTTAAAATTCCATACTTTATTATTTCAGTGTTCATCATATTTTTCACTGTTTTTTATATTAACCTTTAAATAATTTACTTATTTTAGCATTTAATTTTATTTCCTCCTTCCATTCTAAATCTTCTTTTGTATCTCCAATCATCAAATATTTGGATTTAGATGTATTGACATTTATCCCAATTGATTGTATTCTCCCAGTAATTTTCTAATCCTGTATTCCAAATCTTCTTGATCTCTGGTCATAAGAATATGGTCATCACAAAGTAAAGGGTGTAAATCATTCTATTATTTGCAATTTGCAATCCCATTTGAGATCACTTTCGTCTAGATTCAATGATAGTTACTCAATTAAGAGCTTCAAGTTATGCTCTGCTGTAATATATTTGAATTGTTAGAGAGTATTGCTTTCCACTCCAAAAAGTATGTTAATAGAAATACACCTTTCGAGAGGCCTTGAGTTAAAAAATTAGTTTTAGAAAATCGTCCGCGCGTGCGAATTTATTTGTGTGAGTTTTTGTGTCTGTGAACAGCATAACTCAAAATCAAAAAGTTGGTTAAAAAGTAAGGTATTGAAGTATTTGCATGTTTCAGGGATGTGATACAAAGATTTTAAAGTAAATTTTCCCCCTACTACACTTGGAACGTTTTTCAAAAGCTTTGACTTTGTCAAAAATGGCTCTAATGATTTTGATTAAAATACCATATGTATACTAAGCCTTTTTCATGAGAATAAATCCTGAATTTTCTGAGAATGGCTTCTGAAGACTACTCCATTCTGAATGACTTGTGTAGCTGGTAAACTGTAGACAAAATCTTGCTACACAAAAAATGTGGATTATTTTCTGTCACTTTTTCTTCTTTTTTGAGTTAACTTTCTCTGAGATACTTTTCTTCTCTTGGGCACTCGTAAAGCGAACGGAATTTCAAAGAATCACATTGCAAGCAGCTCTTAAAAAGATGAGACTATCGCTTAAGCTTCTATTTCCAAGTTCTTCTATTCCCATTGCGCAGTCATGGAAAAAATCGAGCCCATTAGGAGAGCAGAATATTTCTAAATCCCACGTCGTGTTGCAGCGCGGTTTACACAAGTCGATATTTCCAACATGTTGCATATGACGACACTGTTTCGCTGATACTTGCATCCTGAAAGAAGCAACGGGATGAAGGATGAATTAAATGTGAAATGCAAATACAGGAAATTCGGGTGATGCAATCATCTTTCCCAGCATGTGCCTAGCAAACCGAGGTCAGGAATGAACCCACGACCTCCAGAATGTGAGCCCCACGCGTTATCACGGAGCTATGTCGCTCGGTTAAAATATGTAAACATGCAGAAGATGTAAAAATGTAGAGAAATAGCGTAAATATTACACTTTATTCACATTTTTATTTAGGAAGCAAAAATTCTTATCAGTGGCTTTTACTTAGCACAAAACCACAAATGAGTTAATCGCAAGCTCTTTACACAAATTCTCGGGGAACTCCGTTGACAAAATATGAGGAGAATAATGGATGGGAGATAAAATGGTGCATACACCTACCGACAAATCCCCGAGGTCCACAAGGCACAAGTCGCCAACTTTCACAAAGCCCGTTAGCGGTCTAGTTCTAACAAGGCCGACGTAAATGGAATGTTTTGGGTGAAAGGTAGTTACGTCGAGAAAGTTCTGTCCCAAAGTTCACATTCCGCAAGATCATCTTCCATACAGCCAACACGGCAGCTAGATTAGCAGAGGTTAACTAGGCAACACCAACTGGCTACTGACCTGCTCTGTCTTGCAGCACACTCTTGTCCGAAATGTTTCTCTTTAAACTGGGTCAAAAGTCAATGACATAATTTATGTATTTGCGGTGGTGTGCTTGCATTATCGTCTAGATATTTGAAGAGTCTGATGCAAGAGAATAAAAATAGATGCATCTTCATCTTACACGAGAAGTAAGAAAGGCGCCAAAATGTAAAGACCTAACCTTTTATAACCTAAAAAAAACACAACCAATATTCAGAATTGATCATAGGACTTTATTTATATGCCTTTGGTTTTCTAGATAGGTAATTGGTGAACGAAAATACATTTTATAGTGCGAAATGTCTAGTTCTGCCTGTTTGATTAGGGGAAAACTGATTGCTTTGAAATTAAAAACGTATATCAGTGAAATAGTTTTATCACTTCGTAACCATATACAACCGAGCGAAATAATTACATCTCCGAATTTCCTGTCCTTCTCTTTCACTTCATTAATAACTTCATTCATTCTTCATACCGTTGATTCTTTCAGGGTCGCAATTGTCAGCGAAAGCGTTAGGTGCAGCTTGGCAGGGATGATATGCATACAGGAACTCTTTCCGTTCCTCATTGTCCGTAGGATTTGGGTAGGGTACTGGCATATGGGACCGTTGCACCCACCGGAGTCCCGCTGGAAGACCATCAATCTCGGCAAACCTTAGGGACCTCTGTACCGTTAGTCTGGATCTGGCCGCTCGGTGTCTCCTTTCACCTCATCTTTCCTCCCAAGGGTGCCCCTTGGAGGCATAGGTACAATAAGCCTAGCTTCAATGCCGAATTAAATTCGTATCTCCTCTAATCCTATTCTTATTAGGTAAATACAAACAATGAAATATGCTCCCATGCAAAATTTAATAGAGCTTACAAATAATAATAATAATAATAATAATAATAATAATAATAATAATAATAATAATAATAATAATAATAATAATAATAATAATAATAATAATAATAATAATAATAATAATAATAATAATAATAATAATAATAATGATAATGATAATGATAATGATGATAATGATGATGATGATGATGATGATGATGATGATGATGATAATGATGATGATAATGATGATAATGATAATGATAATAATGATAATGATAATAATAATGATAATAATAATGATAATAATAATGATAATAATAATGATAATAATAATAATAATAATAATAATAATAATAATAATAATAATAATAATAATAATAATAATAATAATAATAATAATAATAATAATAATAATAATAATAATAATAATAATAATAATAATAATAATAGTAATGTCATAGAAATTTAAATTTATTTCTGTTTAACCAAATTTAGATCATCTGAAAAATGAAACGTATATCTTGAATTTTCTGGCTATAGCCCCTGTAGTTGTATTTACTCTGGACAACTTTTGCATAACTGGTAAACCGTTAGAGATAGACCAAATCGTAGCATACAAAAAATGTAGGTCTTGCTAAAATACACAACTTATGTCCAAATAAATTTTCTTGCAAGGTGAACCATTTCGGAGATATTCCTTGTTATGTGTGTGAGTATCGGAAAACTTAAAACTTTCGTGAAATGGAACATCGTTGTTCATTTTTTTATATTTTAAGTGTGCAAAGAGAACGGAATCTCAAAGCTTTAAAAGATTTGACTATCGCACAAACCTTACTGTATTCCCATACTCCCCTTGCACCTACAAGAATATTTGTAGAAATATTATCTTAACTAACACGAAGAAGATATAGGGAATAAGATTTTGTAAGAATGGTTAGTACAGGAGTAGAGAAAGTCAAGCGAGCGCAGCACAACAGATTTTTTGTCCATGCTTTACGTGGATAGTATAAGAAGCTAAACATTGTGCTAAATTTTCACTTTTAGTTGAAAAAAAAATCATCACACAACATTCATCAGAAATATTTGTAAAAGTATGCTTCGTAAAGGTGAAGCACAAATACACAGAAGCACGTAACGTTAGATCTCGGTGAGCTTTACGGGGGTTAGCAAAAACTTTAAGAATAATTTTTACTAACTATTAACAGAATGAAAAAGCAGGCTTTCGCCTCGTTGCATTTCTCCTAGTTTGTTTCCGTACCAGACTGTCTTTTTTGTTTTTCCTTTGGCTCCCCTTACCAGCTGTGACACTTTCCTCAGTCTTTGCGAGAGCCATCTGGCATTTCGCTAGCGGGTTGCTTAAAGTTCAGACGAAAATTACAGGTGTAAGCCCATCCTTTCCGACGCATTCTTCCCGACAAAAAGCAATGTTTAAATCAACACAAGGGACTGTTAAAAGCGACACCTATAATCAGTGCAAATTTGTGCTAACGTTTGTCGTAACGGCTATAAATTTCACCAAGTTTTATCTTCTTGTTAACAGAGTGCAGCACTGATCAGTCTCGCCCGATGGGGATGTGCTAATGGCGAGAGGAAAAGACAATCGCACTGCAAAGCAAACGAACCATCTAATTAACTTGCCAAGGAAAGAAAGTACAGTCGTCTGATAATTGTGACCCGCAAAGCTTCCACAGACGGAGCGTATTCGTGACGAAAAGATTGACGAAGAATGACATAACCTGTACTTCTCCTATATTGGAAGGACTGCTGTTGATTTTTGGTCTGTTTAAGTCATGTAAATGCTCACTGATCAGACTGCACTTATAGGGACCCAGTGGATTCGGGGTTTATGGCGGACATGAGCGGCGGCCCATGCATTCACAGTCTGGAAACGTTAGGGACTCCGTCTACGGTTGCGCACACTGTCTTCCGGATCCCTTCCTTTCAGAGGTCGCGCTCGTAGCACAGGGCTCATTGGCCCACGTGTGCTATGCGCCACTCTGTCTCGGTTTCGAAGCTCCCACAATATGTAGGTACCTCGTTACACATAAGTATTTGAAAATTAAAATAACAAAGAATATATCGGAAATGGTTAAATTTATGTCCTTTAGAGATGCACATTTTTGCTATAGTACAAGAATATATCTGTTTCCTGAGATTTACCAGTTGCAGAAGTCATTCATAATAAAGAGGACTCCACAGGCGATTCCCCGAATACTCAAGATATGTCCACATTCAATTTATCATCTAAATATCTTAAAATATATGGTATCGCAAAATCCTTGAGAACATACAAAGCAGCGAACATTTTTCCAAGTAAAAGGTAGCTTGAAATGGGCGAATTTAGTCAAAGAACTTCCTTGGAAGATTCTAAGCTTAAATACGAAGTTTGGTGTGCTATGCTTTTTGCTCGCACACGTAGGCATGGCCTTTTCTTCTAAAAACATGTTTCTTTTTGGAATCAAGGAGTCTCAAAACAAGTAGATATTTTGGGTCGAAATTTCGATATCTAATTTTTGAGTGGAATGCCAATGAATTCCAAGGAATTCCAATGAATTTTTTACTGGTGAAAATGCAAATTGATTCTGTGAGTAACTCTCTATTTCCTACTTAAAATAAACATGGCACTACTTATAATGCGAGACAGGAGTGTATTAATCAGGCACTGTTACGCGATATTTACTACCCGCAGCTCGGAAAGATATTAAGCTGATATTTATACGTGTTATAAAATTTTACAAAAGTGAACTCGACCATAAATTATTGCGCAACTTCAAGCCATCCGCCACGTCTTAAAAACATCTGATATGTTGCGCTCACGCGAGTTTCTCTCCTCTTGTACTAACTATTCCTACAAACTCTAGTTTCTCTATCCTCTTCATGCTAGTCAAAATAAAACATTTTCAGAAATTACCTTATTGCTACTTTTGTTGTAGGTGCAAGGGGAATATGGAAATACAGTAGGCTTTGAGCGATAGTCAATTGTTTTAAAGCTGGTCGCTATGTGAAGGCCTTGAAATTTCGCTCTCTTTGCACGGCAGAGATAAAAAAGTAAACAATGACTTTCCATTTCAGAGGAGTTTCATGTAAAAAGATGTTCCACAAAAAGATGTATTTGGACATGTGTGTCCTAACAAGATATACATATTTTGTATATGATTTGGTTCATCTCTTATTCATCAGTTACTGAAGTCATCAAGAGTAAACAGGAATACATAGGCTATAGCCAGAAATTTAAAAATACACATCTAATTTTCCATAGAAATATCTGAAAGTATGGCGTTTTAATCAAAATCGTTAGCTATTTTTAGAAAATAAAAAATTTCGAAAATTTCGAAGATAGTTTAGGCCTTACGTTTTTGAGTTATGCTGTTAACAGACACACAGACACAGACACAGACAGACAGACAGACACACACACACACACAAACACTTGTACTGACTCACACATAGACACACGGACGTTTTTCTAAAAATAATTTGAGTTCAGGGGACCTCAAAACATACTTCTGGTGAAATCTCAACATCGAAATTTTGGGTCGAATACAATACTTCCCTACTTAATATATGTACTAGATAAAGTAATAGGTACTTCTGCAAGGTAATAGAGTGAGTGAAAAGCAGAATTGTCTATTACACCGGATATGAACCCGCGATTTCCCGGGTACAAATCAAGACGCTACTAGGATGTTAATAGCATTATTTGCAGCCACTTGGAAGATAGTTCATGACATACTGCGGGATCAAAAGCTACCCCAGGGATGTCCAACCTTCCCTCTTTGGAGAACTTATGTGATGAGCGGATATACCCCACTCCACTCCTTCAGTCGGAGGGACAGCAGAGTCAATATCCAATGACGGACTCAAACAGGTGATTCTGATACCATTTCTACACATTGAATTTGTTCGGAATGCCCTCAGTTGACCTTATTCTGTATAATTTTTGCCTAAATGTTAAACAGTAAGAGACAGACAAAAGCTTAGTAAATAAAAAAAATTGCATCTCGTTAGAACACATAATTTATGCGAAATACCTGTTTTTCTTTTGAATGAAGCATTTATGAGATATTCTTTCTCATTGCTACACGACGATCACTGTATCTTCTACCTGCGCACTTCGATTTCGTTGTCGAAAATTGATAGAGCTCTTAAATGTAAGCACTACCAAATAAGTCACTAATGAGGAGATGTTTATCGCATAATATTTGAAAGTGGTTTGTAAATAAAACGCAACAAGCCACTGCTACACAATGTACGGCTGGGGGTTAAAGTCCGCGTATAGTGGAAGGAGGTAATCCAACCTCCTCTCTTTCGCAAACACTGCACATCACTGAGCTACCCTGTTTCATATCAACAAGGAGTTTAGTGCGAAACAATTGCGGGTGCGTTATTTGCAAATCACGAATCCTGCTGTCGCGAGACTCATATATTGACGATGTGCAATGGAAATCAATATCTATTATAGAGTTGCCTTTCCATTTGCTTTCAAATGTATTAAAACACCGTGTTTAAAATAAACACAATCGCCAAATGTATATAAATCTCCAAACGTTTCAATGTATTATGCAAATAACGCAATGAATACCACAGTAAACATCTAATATATTAATAAAGATATATTTAATATAACAAATGAACAAAAGCATGTTGATTAATGAGGCAGCAAGAGCGAGATCTGTCGCCGCCTAGCAGTAATTCACTGAAACGTTTATGTTGTAAAAAGCGGTGCTCGAAATAATATTATAGAGCGGTGTAAAATTCTTGCTGGCTTAATTAATTCCAGCTTCATTATTTACATATCTGGTTTTGTATAATTAATCACAAAATAACCATAGCGGTAGTTCATTAATTTGGCTTGGGGAAAATTAACAATTATGCATGATTTGCTATTTTTATTAACTACTCTTTTCTGCATTTCAAACTGCTGCAACAGCAATACGTTGAGACAGGCGATGGATTAAGTAATTTATCACAATCGCAAATACCCGAACATTTACTGAAGCAAGAACAACTTAAGAATTTGTTCCGAATAACAAAGTAATGGATAGGATACTTATTGAAAGGTATTGTGTATTCACTTTTTCTGTCACTTTATTTCTCTTAAAATTGAATCACAAAAACGGAAACTATTATTCTTCGTGACCTTGCGACTCACAGCGGTTCTGCGAGTTCTTGTTTGTTTTACAAACTACTTCCGACGATACACTCACACTCAAACAGGCTTAACTAAAATTGCTTTTCACAAAAAACTCCGAAGCGACGATTAAATGTTTACAACTGTTTAATGAAACTCTCTTAACAGTAACTCTAAACACACACACACACACACACACACACACACACACACACACACACACACACACACACACTTAAAACTAGCTATTGACAGCTGTCTCATAGCTTGCAACCTTGAATATTCGCTATACCTGTTCCAGGAATTTTACAACTTTCAGTGATTTAACCTAACGATTTAATTTACTACTATTTAATTACTTTTATACCCACAGCTTGCCAACCTAACCATTATCCTGCTGTAAATTGTACTTGTAACGCACCATTTTCATTCTCTGTTCTTTAGTGTTTTAAGCATTCATTTATCGCCATGCAAATTAGTCATATTGTGCATCACTAAAAAATTTTCATTCAATTTTGGATATTCTTTATATAAACGGGTAAAATAGGTTTGTATGTAACGCTTATTATAAATAACTGAACGTGTATTCGTAAGTGATAAATTAAATTCTCTTATGTGTATTTTATTAAACTTGAGCACAAGTTTAACTAAATTAAAAAAAAACTAATGAATTGATGCTGTGTGCCGTGGAGGTATTTATTAAGTGCCAAGGTAGGCACTTTCAAATAATCCTGTTCATTTGTGAATACTGTTATATTTAACGCCTGTCATTTATATAAACCACCCGCTAATGTGTTTGTTAACGACCCTGTCAATTATCAGGCTCATACCAACGCCGCCGATGTGTGGGAATTTCGTCCCCAGGAGTTCATTTATATGCCAGTAAATCTATTGACAGGGAGCTGTCACTTTTAAGCACACCTAAAAGCCATCAGTGTGAACCGGGTTTGAACCCACAATCTTCGAATAAGTAGGCCGGCACCTAACCAGCTTGGCCATCCAGACAGACTTTTACTGGTTGACTTACCAATTGTTGCATGGTTAGCTGTTTAAATTAATCAATTCCACTTATCTCTCCCGTTCTTTATAAAATCATTGTGGAATGGTGTAGAGGACTGTTTATAACGAATCCCCTTTTTCCCACTGCAATTTGCACGGTCCCGGCTAATCCTAATAGTGGATGAAAAGTTCTGACATTTATGTAAAAGGATATAAGTAATTGGCGGTTCCTTGAAACTCTTTGAAGTTCTCGAAACCCTGCGTTGGCACCTTTGACTGTGGAACAATTATCGGTTGGAATGATCGAATTATATGCAGTAGATTACATTTTAAACATTTACAAATTTCTTTTATGGTCCCTCAATTATTTAATAACAAAAAACCTACATATGGCTGACAAAATTTAATGGCGGGTGGCAGGAGGGCTGGGTAACACACAAACCAAGTAGTTAAGCAAAGCAAAGCCGGTGATGTAAATATAATTTGTACCCGCAACATTTATTTGTACAACTGGGGAGAGAATAGTTAAGTTCAGGTATCAGCCGCCATTAAATTTTGTGTCTACCGTAGTTTTCATATAATGCAACGAAATGGAGCTGGGAAATATAACGATTCTGCACATCCAAACACAAAGTTACTCTCTTTTAAAAATATGCAAAGTTCACAACCACATGAAACAATAATAGTTTCAGTTATTAGTTATAAAATACCGGCTCAGTGATTTCTAATCTTAGCAATCTTTTTTTATACAATTATTTAGCATTCCCTGCTAACGGACCTGAATATCATATAATTACAAAGGAAATAAAGCAAAATTTTCTCGCATGAGGGTTATTAGCTTTTGGCATCCAGAAACTTCAGTGCATCTACAGAATTAGCAAAAAAAAAAAATAAGTTTGACAGTTTCGCCACACCCATATACATATTTGCAGCATTTGATAAACAGAAATTTAATTAAATATGAATACGATTTTTGCCATTATAAACAGAATCGCTCGTCGCTTTTTTAACCCCTGCCTTCTGATAGCCCAAGTGTTATCTTGGTCCATCTTTGTACATCTACTGCTTGGAATAAACTGTAACCACCTTTTGTTTTGGCACGCTTTCTCTGTGAAGACAGCTATTTCCTACTCTATTCTTACTCTACTATTCTATTATTTAATGCTACTCTACTCATCACCGAAGACTTTGTAAACATTTTAATACCTTATGAATAAAAATTAGATGTGTTATAGCACCATGGCCACCGAAAGAAATAAGGCTACTCAATGGCGAAGTGTATTAATTGTTATTATAAAAATCGGTTGTGGTAGTTTGAGGCTACCCTAATACAATAAATGCACACTCCAAGGGGCTTCCAGACATACAGGGAAAGTAACGAAATTCAGCATTTAGCTTGAATTGTCATTATCCCCACGTAAATATAAGGAATTTGCAAATAACTCAGAATGCAAATTTAGTTAAAAATGTGAATATATCAATATATTTCTCAAATTTATTAAAAATGATCATATTGGATGCTTCAACCTGCCCCATCATTGGTAATCCAAATATGCAATACCACCAATTATTTAACCTGGGCCCACCCCATCCTAGTTTAAGGCGAGATTGAGCACCCCACTAAGTGTCTGGAAACTTTCTATTGGTAGAGCGCGCGCGCGCGCTCGTGCAGCTGACTGCTCTGTGTGGGCACAACGACGAACGGCGCGGACACATTTAACAGTCAAGAAATTCTTGCGACAATTACATAAACGCTGACTGCCAGGGAATCTTCAGTTGGTTAATCCGCCAAACATGACGTTCCGACCATCCAGGGATAAACTCCTAAAACACATGCTTGTAAAAGTAAGTTAAAACTTGCTCTTACGTAGCTACTAATATAGACGTATGACACATTTCAATTAACATACGAATGGAAATGAAAATAATGGAAATTTGCAGACAGTTGCAAAAACCTTTAGGCGACTAACCATTCGTAAATGCTCAGGGCGTTTGTCATGTGTAACCATGGTGAGTAACATTTGGTGATGCGCTCGCATGCAATGCATGCCGGCTTCTCGTCTTTCGTATGGGTGCTATGTGGAATGCAGAGAGCTAATACGTGAAACATTAACAAATCGCACAATGACAAGTGAAGGTTTTTTAATGGTTAGTGCCATCAGATGGCAGTTTCACGCTTCCAGCGGCCAGTTAAGTGCAAAAAATATTTACACCCTCCAAGCGAGGAGGAAAAAAAAAAAAAAAAAAAAACATATAAACGACCTGTCTGTATAATATTTCTATAGGTTTTGTTGAGTTTGTAACCAAGATTTCTTGCAACACGTGTAAAACCATACTTCGTCTAATTTAGATACTAGGAATATTGCTTAATTGTTAATTGAGCATTCTACTGTTACTTGTGAGCATTCACCATACTGAGGGTATCTTCCGGTAGCATTGTGTTGAAAATTCAGTATACGTCTGTATTAACCATAGCAGGAAAATTACTTTTTAGTGAAGGTGGGATCCAAAATTTGTTTAAAAATTTCGCGTATTCGGACGTAGCTGCGTACAAACGGGAAGACATGTTAATGCTAGGCTATAAATCTTGTCGCAAATAATGGAAAATGAGTGCATAATAAATCCATTGTGATGTGTATTTGCCGTTACAGGAAGCAGCCATAAAGTTTGCTGGTAGCAATTTTTGCTTTAATCATTCAAAGCTATTTTTGTGTAAAAACCATCGCATTGTAGTTCATGTAGAGCTGGGCAACGGTATTGATAAAAAAAAGTATCGTATGCAGGACTTATGGTACTAGTTCATTATGATTTACAGGCAAGCATTTCCCTGCATTTCCTCTCTTTTGGAGTAATCACAGAATTTGTCTGGAATAATGCTTTGTTTACGGGTTGTGTTTTATTTTCGCAGTTTATAATTCCAAAAATCGCGTACTGATTCTGTCCCACTCTCTCATTCTGCTGACCGGGGGGAAAACTCAACGGTAAACCCACCTTCATGAACCTATATGCGATGCTTTTAAACAAATGGGGTAACAAAAGAACAGCATAATCTCATTTACCAGGCTTTTGTTTAAATTAGCATAAACTCAACAGGAGATTATTGCGTGAAATATGAGTTTTTTGAATTATTTATTCTTACTGCAATTCTCTGTTACGTATTTCCTCTCAGCGGTGCAGTTCAGCCTTCCTTCCCTTTTAAATAACCCCTTTTTTTGTTGTATATGTATACACCTATATTTCAGGAATTCCTGTCATAAAACCTAACAAAAAACGTTAAAAATACCAATTTTTGTTATTGAGTCAAATTAATAAGTTTAATATTTTACTTCACAATGTGTAACAGGAGTTTTAATGACTCAGATATGAATTAATCGATTTTAGCTTTCTCTACTAATTAAATATAGTAGGCAGAAGTACTGCATTTCACTCACAAATTTTATACCACCATTTCATCAGAAATATACGTTTTGAAGTTCCCGGGTTTCAAAAAAAAAAAAAAAATTTAGAAATAAACGGTTGTGTGTTTGTCAATAGATTTCTCAAAAAGAAACTGGCCCAAATATTAAACCCGGTATTCAAATTCATGCTTAAGAAATTCCCAGTTCGAATCTCCGTTGGGGCAGTTATCCAGATAAGGTTTATTTCAAGGTTTCCCTTACTCTGGAGGGAAAAAAAAACATGCCGGGTATCTTAAAGCTCTATAAATTCCCAGGTCCATTTGAATATAATTTAACCCACGTGATACACCCGATTTATTGACGTGAACTTTATTAAAATTCACCCATACAAACCATAAAACCCCCAAAGCTATGGAACATTTTTCGATAGCTTAAAATTCTTATGCTCAAGATATTTGCACGACAAATAAAATGTAATCTTGAATTTCCTGGCCTTAGTCTACGAAGTCTTCTTCATCCTGAATGAATTTTGGTTGAAGATTTAGGAGTAAGTTTGCAAGTTTCCAAATCGAGATAGATAAACAAGCAGATTTAAAGCGTGGTTAAATAGAATAAATTGCTGTTATTGAAGCCTACTTGAAGTTACGTTCATTTGTTGTGTTTCATTCGAGGTGACTTTAAAATTGATCTCTTGGCTGACCGATTTTAAATAAACCTGTAATATTTGCCTGTTTAATCTTTTAAAAAAAAGTCCAAGTCATTCTAGTTTCATAAGAGTAACATTAAAAATAGGCTAGGGTGTCTTTTCCTGTGTGCAACTCATATTCAGAATTACAGATTTAAATATTTTGGCGCCTGCCTATAGCATGAGGGACCCGGATTCAGTCTCCGATAAGGGAGTGGGAAATTTTCCCAGCTTGGAGGTCTGTTCCGGGGCGCACTCAGCCTCGTTAACCCTATGAGGGTTCAATTGAGTAGTTATCCTGATAGAAAGGTAACGTTTGTAAGAGGTCAAGTAGTCGCCACCCTCATTCCTACACTCCTCCGTGGACTTGGACACTTCTCTGTGTAGAGAAGGCGCCCTATATGAAATACCCCTGCTTCGAATACGGAATGTCCTAGAACCACTTATTGCCGTTTTGGATGAGATGTAACTGCTTTAATCTGTACCTACATATTTCATAACATCTATGAAGTGATATTAAGGATCATTTTTTCATGTCTGCCCACTCAAGACGTCAGATACAGATATTAATTTATTCCTTGCACGGGTCCTACTCGTTCAAAGTTACTATTAAGGTCTTCAAAATTTTTTTTTTCATGCAAGGTGAAGATAATTTCAGATTCAGATAATTAGTTTACATGCATAGCCTAATTATTCAAAATAACCTCACCTTACTGTGCTGGAACCAGGAGTTTCCCTAACATATAATTTAAATAGATTTCAATTATTTATTTATTTTAAGGTTTCAGCTTTATTTTGGGGAGAAAGACCAGAATTAGTCTTCTGTTAGGTTTCTATCTGCATAAACAATGTAATACATTTATTTTGAAATTAGTAAAGCAAATTTCTGGATCATTTAAATATAAACATTTCTTTTTTTCAGAAAAACTATCAGACAGAGTAGTATAATTCTCACACAAACGTTCATTTAAATGTCTTCATTAGTTCTCCAGCTCTCTAGTAAAAGATTTAAAAGAACTTTGTTTATGAGAAATCAGCTTTTAATCTTTGGTATACATTTTTGGGCATCTACAACAAAGTCTTGCATCTTCCCTTTTAAATTATTACTCTAAAACTAATGCAGATAGTTAAATAATTATTTGCTAAAATACACTCAAAGAATTTCAGCATCCAATAAGATATATTTTTAAAAATTGATTTCTTTAAACTTTTAAAAAAGGTATACCGGCCCTCTTAAAGCTTCGCACCAGTTTTCCTTTGAGTGAGTATAAATTTAGCTATAGCTACTGATCGCAATTTAAAATTCAATTATCATTAATAGTAGATACGTGCTCTTAAATTATGGTACTCAATACCCTAATGTTTTTCAAGTGTCATTTGGTTTCTCATTACTGTCTATTTCAAAGTGGCTTTTAATTTCAGGACCATTATGACCACAATTTTGACGCATTTATTTAGAAGTTAGGAAGCCATAAACAGCTGTTAAAAACTGTATAAAACGTATTTGCTAAAATGATATGTATTAAAGAAGCTGCACCACTGCCAAGTTACCATGGTGTTCCATGTCCCCTTAGTGAGACACAAGCTCTATACACAGTAAATCAGTCTAGAAGGCTGCACCGCTGGTATATAGCCATCATCCGTCACCTAACGTCATTAATATGTCACCCACGAGAAAAGGTTCTGTTATTTAGGCACAATGTGTAGACAAGAGAGTTAAAACAAATGAGCATAGCGCAGCGCCGTTGTCTAAGCATTTGGACGCAGCACGTGTTTATTTTTACAACCTTTCCACTGTATTAGAGATGCAATGTGCAAATTTTTCACTTAAAACGTTTTAATATTGACATTTGACACTGTATTTCCTTGTGGAAGCTTATATTAGGAATTAATAACGTCAATGACATTATGTTTGAAAACAATTTGGGCGAGATTGAGCAAACAAATTCAGCAAGGAATTGCCTTATTTTTCCTTTATATTAATCGTGCGTAGGCAGCGTCAAAATACGCTACAAATAAATGGCTTCCGCATTGAATTTTTCAATCCTAATCCAGCCACTTAGTAATCTAATTACAGGATTATAAATAATTATAACGATTTTAAAAGATATTTTGCATAGGTACATATAGTGGATCACACCATTTTCGACTGATTAAATGGGTAAAACCATGAATTTTATCTATCTTGGCCCCATCGCTAATAATTGATTACTATGAATTTATAATTTTGCTTTTTCTTGCCCTACTTTTTGTCCTATGCGGGGCGCTGACCACGTCCCACCCTCCAGTACTGCCCCCCACTCATGACGCTTGTAGTAGACAGTGTTGGGGGATGCAGCAGCCGGGTGATAGGTCTTGGCTGTTGTACTATGGTTTAGTTAGTTTAGCTTTTGTCTTACAAATCCCTCTAAGCGCCTAGTGTTTATGAATTACTTATGTTTTCAATAACTGTTTTAAAATGTTTTAATGTCTAATCCATAATTTATTGTTAAATAACTTCAGAATAACCTCATTCTTATTTCTATGGATTTTACAATTATATGTTAATTCTTTTACGTTTGTGAAAAGAGTAAAATTTGTTGCATTACCTATTTTCTTGAATTAAACCATGTTTATCTGTGTTAGAGGTCCAAGAAAACCTGAGTAAACGAAACTTCTGACTCAGGTGATATATGTGTACATATGTGTGATTTTTAACTGTAAAATCCAAAGATGGAATGTCAGATATACGAAACAGAGCATTTAGGATCAACATTTTCCGAAGAGGCGACACGAAATTTTCAATAAAATCCCCCATCTCAAACAATAGTTTCTATGGAAAAAATTCCGAATTTTTTTTCGTCAAAATGGCACTTAAAGATTTTGACTGAAATACCATAAGTTTGTTGTTTACATATTTGCATATCTTGAACTTACTTGAGCAGGCTGTGGAACCCTATTGATTTGGAAGTAATTGTGTGGTTTTGCATAACTGTTATACAATAAGAGGATGTGAACTGCACAGTAACGTTTTAAACCACACAAAAAGCATTTCCAATAACTCCGTGGCAGTGGACAATTTCGACAAGTGTTCTTATTGCTTTGGGCTTTTCTCTAGTTGATATTTTTATTCAGGATTTTCCATTAAAATTGGAAGACATATTATCCTTTCTGTAGCTTCTATAAATCGATCCTTGAGAAATAAATAAAAGCAATTGAAAGGTACAAATTGGAATGTTCTATGGAAATTTATATTTGTAAATTGTACACTTTTCACTATTGAGTGAAGGATGCTCTAACTTTTTGGACATATAAAACAGATAAAATGAAAACTCCTGCAATTATTGGGTTATAAGGCGTTAATTTTCTGCATAGACCATTTTTATTCACAGAAGCATCTTCTGAAACGATGCACATGTTGATGCTATTTGGAACTGAACATATGGACAATTCTAACTTACCTATTAACGTATTTGCAAAATTACTTGACTACATATGTGCAAAATTTTACTTGCCGAGTGAAAGGACACATTTTGGCCGAAACAGTTGCCTGTGTTTTCATAAAATCACCTGCAGCAACTTTCGATCTCCAAAGTGAGAGGTACCGAATCGTGTCTAATCTTTTTGTGCTAGGTATGTTGAGAAACTTTGCTATGCAGCAGCAACACATGTTCGTGTGAAGCTGCAACATTATTCACGCAATGTGAAAGCTACAATTTGGCAGAACTGGCCTTAGCCAAATCACAAGCAATTCAAAGCTTAAGACGCGAAAGGAGTTTTTCTCTCAAAGAAATACTCGAAGAAAATATGATAGATTAAGAAAAAGTCTGATGTATTGTATTCACATAACTTTCTGTATTCTTGTACTAACTATTCTTACAAGCTCTTATCCCTTATCTTCTTCGAGATAAAAATTTGCAGAAATTATCTTACTGCTGATTTTCTTATAGATGCTAGGGGAATATGGGAAAACTATGGCCTTTGAGTGATAGTCAAACCTTCTAAAGCTTTAAAGGTTCGCTCTATTTGCACCGCCAAACAGATAAAAAAGTGAATAACCTCCATTTGAGAAAGGTATAAGTACTACAAAACACACGCAAGTAACGGTTCACTCCACAAAAAATGCATGTAAACATAACTTGTGCTTAAGATCTACATTTATAGTAAAGGTAAAGCGTAAAGGGTATATGTACAGAGGAGACACCTCGCTTAAGTCGACCTACACAGGTCTATTGTGGCTACCACCCCCCCCCCCCCAAGAAGGCAGGGATGAAATGAGGGAACCGAAGGGGTGCTATCAGACCAGCAGCTAGACAGGCCCACCAGAGACGCGAAGAAGTCCCTAACCAGTGCTGAGATGTCTCCATCCCGGCGCAAGGCCCCGCTTAGCAGCCAGCATCACACCGCGAGTCCGGGTCGGTATCGCACGAAGCGTCCCTCCCCCTCTCGACGGAGGACAAGGCCCACCAGACGCCACCCAACGCTGAGAATAGCAGTTACCATGCGCAGTCATCCACGCCATCTGCCCGACACTGCCCACACTACATGCCTGGAACTGCAGAATCTGAAAGATAAGGAAATGATGGATAGGAAACCGTGGTATGAAATAAGCACCCCAGCATTTGCTTAAGTGGCATAGAAAAAACACGGAAAAACCCATATCAGAGTGCGCGGCCACGGGGATCCAACCCACGACCTCCGGAATGCAGGCAGACGTTACCGCTTGAGCTATCCCGCTCAGTTTTGCATAGTAAGACTTGCCTTATTTCTTACGGTTTGCCAGTTATACAGAAGTCATCCAGAGTAAACAGAACTACATTGGCCATAGCCAGAAAATTCAAAATGTACATTTCATTTGGTATAAATATGTATTAAACATATAATATTTTAATCAAAATCAAAATCTTCAGAGCCTTTTTGAGAAATTCAAAATTTTGAAAAAAGTTTCCAAGAGTGATTAAGGATGGGGGAATTTTTTGCACAACCTTCGTGTCGCATCCTTAGAGACCTTTTTCTCAAACAGCTTATTTTAGATCCAGGCAACCTCAAAACACATACTTCGGGTGAAATCTCGACATAGAAATTTTCGGTCAAATACAATACTTCCCATACTTACTATACGAGTGAGAAACAGTAAGAATCACCTTTTCTACCTGCTATCGTTTACTTTTATACAGTTTCCACAATCTATTCTTACGAGAGTGTATTTTTCTACTTACTTCGTGCTACAGTATTTGTACCTATAGATAGATAAAATAAGATCGACACTCAGATGCTGAAAAGTTAGTCGTTATTTGATAGCCAAGAAATTCTACTGTTCCGTGGAATCGCGAAAAACAACTGCATAGTGACAACACTTTAAAAGTGACAAAGGTGTTTAAATATTCAAACCAATAACAACGTTATCTCGGAAATGGCTAAAGCCACAACATTTTGTTGGTTATAAACTGTGTTTTAAAGAGATCTCCAGTTCTTTTGTGGTAAAGGGTAAAAAGGGTGAAGGATATACATGGAGGGAGGCACCTGCGCACAGCAACCTGTTGTGGCTAACACCCCTAGGAAGCAGGGATAAAGTAAAAACACGAACGCAGCTAGACAGGCCACAGAGAGGCGTGGAAGTCTCTAACAACTGCTGACATCTCTTCATCCCGCTGAGCCGTATTGCACAACATCCTCACCCACGGGGACAGCAGCTAAAATGCGCAAGCATCCGCGACATCTGTCCGGCATCGCCAAACAGCACGTACCTGAATGCACACCTGAAAGATATGGAAATGGAATGAAGGGAAATGATTGAGTGAGCTTTGTAGGCTGTTCCCAGAGAATTCCAGTTATACATTTCAGTTGTCAAGTAAATATTTTGTGTTTAAGGCATCAACTATTTTAATAAAAATCGTTGGAGCCGTTTTCAACAATTCTGAAAAAGTTTCCTTGCAAAACTAGTTTGAGATCGAGGGATTTTCTTAAAAATCATGTTGTCCTTGGAAGATGCTGGTACAAATACTAAACTTGGTATCTATTAGATATTTCGTGTTGGGTCTATGCTGTTGACAGACACACAGAGGGAACCAATATCACAAATTTTAACAACTCCACACTCAACATCAAAATAGGTCCAAAGAAGTAAATAAAATATTTATATATTTAATTGCAAAATTGCTATACTTATTCCGTCGATTTACTTTTACCACAGCCTTCTATATGTTATAGAACGTTATGATTGGAGAGTGATCATGTTAATAGCAACAACGAAGGCCAAACAACATAATTCATGATTGTGTATATCTGAATATATCTATTTGGCTATTTCCACACAAACTAGGATTGGATAGATTTATAATTTAACCTATAAGCCTGTTTAAAAATGTTATATGATGGTTTTATTTTGCTTTAGAATTGCTACCTACTCCTCTTTTAATAATTATAAATAGCTATTCTACTCTATTATACTAAACTCTTGAAAATTCTCTCATTTGTACAATTTATTTATAAATTGATTTGTTTAACTAACAAGGTTACATGAAACATATGCTCAGTTTTACATGCTGTAATAATAGCCCTTAGTGGAACAGCACCTCACGGGCCAAGGGTTACCTCCCGGCCGCTGTGTCCGCCACCTCTGCCCACCACAGGCGTCATGATTAGGGTGCAGTACTGGAGGATGGGACGTAGTCAGCGCCCCTATACCTCCCTTAGTTATAAAACGTTGCGGGTATCAATAGAATTCAATCAAATAGGGGAGATCTGTATTTTTGATCAAAAGTGGACTGTGAAACGTTCCTCCTCATATATAATTCTGAAGTAAAACAGTCATTTTGTCCTAAGCATTCCCATTTTAACTATCTAGGATTGCTGTCTACCTAAGGCTTTAACACTAAAAAACTGTCAAAACAGGTGTTCATGGCGCCTCTCAAGTGTTCTAAAAACCCCTTCAGGAGCCACTCTCTTGTCCCAGTCCCTTAATCTTTACTCTAGCACCTTGGAAAAGATGAACGACCTCTCAAGAATTATCGTCATTACGCTTCCTTACATTTGTCTGGAATCGATAGTTTAGTTTAGTTTAGTTTATTTTAAAAGTATTGGCCTGGTGCCGGTACATTGGGCCCGGCTTACAGGCTATATTTACATTGATTTACAGTTGACTTTGTTCATATTTACAGTTTTCGCTATATACAAAAACCCATACGGTGACCATCTGTAGGTCACCGAGAATAGTTTTCTTTTGTCTTTTGTCTGTTTCGTCTTTGGGTTATATATACATATGTACATATTTACAAATTATATGCAGACACATACACGCACGCATTCACCCACACACACACTCGTACACACATACACACACATCTTCACTGGGCACACCAGAAATATGCGTCCCAGCGCACTACACTATTTACACTATGTACACTGTCCCGCGGTGGCAGCTCCTGAATATTTTCCGAGGTGAGGGCCTCTGCCGGAACATGTATGTGGCTTAGGGACGAGGTTGCGTGGACGCGCATTAGTCGGCGAGCCGAGCCGCTTCTAGAACATTTTTATCCTAGTATGCTTGCGGTGCTTCGGCTCGCCTTTGCCGATGTTAGCGATCACGTCATTTTCGTGGTTCCTAATGCGCGTCCATGCCGCCATTGCTCTTTTGTCTATTGCCTCCGGGATGAACGGGATATGAGTTTCGAGGTGAAGAGTTTGGGTGGTGGTGAGGAGTGGAGCAGAGAGGATATTTCTGAGGGAGAGGTTTTGGAGGGTTTGGAGTTGTTTGAGGGCAGTTTTGGAGGCATTAGCCCAGGCCACACATGCATACAGGACCACCGAGAGAATAAATGACCTATATAGTATAAGTTTTGACTTTAGTCGCAACTGTTTACTACGGAAGATGGGGGCGCACAACTTTAGCCGCTGTCTGCCTTTATTGGCGCTATTTTTTATGTGGGTGGACCAACACATTGTGCGGTCCAAGGTGACACCTAAGTATTTAACTTGCTGACGGCAGTGCAATACTTGACCACCGACCGTTAGGTCCGTTGCCAAAGTGTGACGCCGCTTAGAAAAATGAATCAGCTGGCATTTGTCGGGATTAATTTTGATTTTCCAGTCATGTTGCCATGAGAGGAAGTTGTTCACATAACGTTGCATTTCTGCAAGGCCGAAACGTGGATTTCTATGGTGGTTGTATATTGCAGTGTCGTCAGCATACATGGCGACCTTGCATCTGGCGTCCACTGGGAAATCATTGGTGAACAATATATACAGAAAAGGGGACATTATTGCCCCTTGTGGGACGCCAGCCCGCATCACTCGCTCCCGTGAGGAGGAGCGGCCCACTTGGACGTAAAACTGCCGATTTTCTAGAAAATTGTGCAGCAAGTATAGATAATTTTGAAGAGCCGGGAAATTGTGGTGCAGTTTATAAATAAGGCCATTGTGCCAGCACCGGTCAAATGCAGCTTCTACGTCCAGAAATAGCGCCAACGTTGAAGCCCCATTGTTAAATTGCTCTGTTACGTCATCAGTTAGTCTGAGGAGCTGTAGTTCAGTGGAATGTCCTTTTCTAAAGCCAAACTGTGAATTTGAGAGTTCATGTGTTGCCGAGACTTGTTTTTGAAGCCGAGAAAGGATACATTTTTCCAGCAGTTTACCAATAGTAGACAAAAGACTAATGGGACGGTAGTTTTGCGGTTGTCTGGTGCTTTTCCCTTGCTTTGGGAGCATGATAACCTTAGCTCGTTTCCAAGTAGAGGGGAAATAGCCTTGCTGCAAACAGGCGTTAAATATCTTTGTTAGTTGCACCAGAGCTTTTCTCGGGAGATGCTTAAGTTCCTCATTAGTCACTTTGTCTGGACCGGCAGCTTTCCCATTAGGCAATTTCCTAATGAGCTTGTAAATTTCCTGCGGTGTTATGGTGGGTAGTTGTTGCTCTTGCTTCTGCGCCACCCAGGTTTGTACCCATGTCTGGACCTCCCGTTCTATTTCACAGTTGGTCACTGGGTTTTCGGTGAATCTGTCTTGGAGACAGTCAGCGAAGACCTCGGCTTTCTCCTCTGCGGAGAAGTGCAAGCCGCTTTGAGTGTGCAGCGCCTCAGTTGCGGAGTTGACGCTCGTGGAAACTTTGAAAGCCTTGAGTAATTTCCACAAAGAAGAGTCCGAATGTGTGGTACTCAGCATTTTGTTTTCCCATTGTTCAGTTTTATTGATTTTAATTTGTTGCTGAATGATGTTGCGTAGCCATTTTGCTAGCACTTTATATTCAGGCTGACGGGTGTATCGCCACAGTTTTGTCAAGCGTCGTCTCCGCGCAATGAGTTGCTCTACCTCGGGGTACGTGCAAAAACCGGGTGGTCTTGTGGTGTATGTGGTAGCATTTCTCTTGGCTGTGTGTAGCGAGGCAGTGAAGTTTTCAATGGCGACATCTATGTCTGCCTCGCTATAGTATGACAGTCTGGGTTGCGCCATCCCGTGCATTTCAATGGTGAACTTATTCCAGTCGGTCTCAGCTCTACTTTGAGGGCCAGAGGCACTGACTGAAATGCCACCCTGTATGTCGAAATGCACAGGAAGATGGTCGGAGTCCAGGCTGTGATAAACAGTAAAGTTATTTAACAGTGTCGCATTTTTTGTTAGTACGATGTCCAAAATCTCAGCGTCAAAGTGCCCTGATCGATGCCAAAAAGTGGGCTCTGGGGGAAGATGTACCTCAATGTCATCATTATCAGTTATAAATTCAACCAGGAGATTTCCCGCCGCGTTTGCCAGGCGTGAAAACCACCAGGGGTGCCGGGCATTGAAATCTCCTGCAATTATAACGTGCTCCTCTAATGCGAGGATCTGCTCGAGGTCTTGTGTAAAGTCTGGGGAGTTAGGGGGCCGATAAAGTGCTACCAGCATAACCGTTTTACTATTTACACGTGTTTTAAGTGCTGTGCACTCTAACGCTGCCATTACAGGCAACGTAACAGAAGCATGAGCAATAGTATTTCTAAGCAAAATAGCAGTCCCTCCCCCTTGTCTGCCAATTCTGTCGTTCCGAAAGATTTGATACCCCTGGAGCTTAAAAGTGTGCTCGTGCTTTAATTTTGTTTCGCAGATGAATGCGACGTCAATTTTGTTACGCCGTAGGTAGTTTTCAAGTTCGTGTTGCTTCCTGTGGATGCCATCTGCATTCCACAGTAGTGCGCGAGTTAAAGTTGTGCCTCCCCTTACGTGGGCCATTTATTCTAAAAGGGCTGAGAGGAGACATATGATGGTCTCTATTTCCTCCCAAGTGTTGCTGCAGCTTTTGAATTTGGCCAGGAAAGGCTGCGCCTTCATCAATAGTGATGGTAAATTTAGGTCTCTGAACATGTTTAATATATCTTTTATCCCACTCAGGTCACCCGTGGGCGCCTGTTGGGGTAGTGGAGGGGGACCATTCTGTGGTGGCACTGGTGCGTTTTGCCCTCCGGTAGTTCCCGCATAGGAGATACCTGTTTGAACCAGGGCCGGGTGTATGATGGGTTTTGGCCCTGGCTGAGCACTGGGAGAGCTCCTGGCTATGGATGCCAGTTGACGGCGGTGACGTTCGTTGCGAAACGTCTCGCACCCCCTGTAGCTGGCAGGATGCGTTTCCCCACAATTAGCACAGTGGGGTACAACGCCCTGCTTGGCCTTTTTCGGGCAATCAGCCAGGCGGTGGAGGTCACCGCAAAGGACACACCGGGAGGTCATATTGCAGTTCCTAAAAGTGTGCCCCAACTGCTGGCAGTTGTAACATTGCGTTATGTTTTGGTTTGTTTTCAGGACCTCCACGGTGACCATCATATGGCACACCTCTCGTTCCTGTAGAAGTTTTTGGTTTTCGGTGGTCCTGTCAAGACTAACCTGAAAATTTGGCAGAGGCCTCCCACGTGAAATCATCTGTCGTACTTGGACGCCGGTGTAGCCCTTTAGGACCAGGTCCTCTTTCACGTAATCTTCCTCTAAGTCAGCTGGAAGACGTTTGATTACGTAGCGAAGAGGTTGGTCCCCACGTGGAGTAAAACTGTAGTTTTCTACTCCGGCGTCCTTCAGGAGCTGCATTGTCGGGTTCGCGTCCTGCTTCCGTTGGAGGAAGAGCTTAAGGCAGTCCCTCGTCGTCTGCAATTTATATGTGCCGGCAGGAAGGGAGCCACGCAGGATGCGGAGGACCTTTACCGTGTGTTGGACGTCAGGGATTATTATTCTTGGTGGTTTCTGGTTGTCTGATGTTTTTGCTGCGTTGTTGGATGTGCTTGGGGCTGGAGTGGGGGTGGGAATGGTGGGCTGGGTGGTGTGTTTCTTCTGTGTCTGTGTTTGAATGGGGGCTTTGGTAGGGGGTAGCTTGGGGAAGGGGTCTCTAGAGGTGGAGGCTATTGCGGGTTGTGGTGGTGGATCCTCTGACGTCTCGTCGTCGGATTCTGCATCAAATTGTGCCCTCAGCGGCGCGTAGGTGTTTCTCGTGGTGAGGGGATATGGCGGCGTTTTCTGTTTTGAGACGCGCTTGGGGCGCTGCTGGTCGGGACGTTCACTGTCTGAATCGCTTTCCCGGCCGCTTCTTCTATTCCTCTTATTTCTTGCAGGCACTTGTTGCCACCCCTCGCTGAGGATGACTAATCGCCGCTTCTTGAGGGCATGCTCTTTGTAGCAGAACCCGAGGTCCTGTGCGAATTTTGAAAATTGTTGGGATTCCCCATCCATATTTGCCAGCACATTCTGGTAGTAGATGATCTCTCCCTTTAGTTCATCTACTTCTTTCTGAAGTTTCTCTATTTCCATTGCCTTACGCTCTTCCTCTGTCATCTGGGTCTTCTTGGTTGGTTGGTCCGTGGTTCGTTGGCCGTTGGGAGCTGTAGTCAATGGGGCTGTAGTGGGCGGGGCGAGTGCGGTGGCAGTCACGGCTGCTGCGCTGGATGCCATCACTTCCCTGACTCCGCTCTCGGCGGCCGGCGGATCAGGGGCATTCTCCATCCCTTTCTTGTTCCCGCTCCCAGTCGCAAGTGCTTCTGGGAGCCTCCACTTAGCGTGGGTACACTATATTTCGCGCGCTTTTTATACTGTCACTTACACACTATATTTACACTATAATTATACGTAGAATTATTTACACAGGGGACGGAGTACTATTGATACTCATTCACATATTAGTTATTGCACTTCACTCAAAATATACGTCCAGGTGTACACGGACACACTAAACAAAACACTATATAACAACGCTTATATAACTACACTCTGTACTCAATATCCCTAATCAAATGTGTGTGGAGAGCGCCACAGCCACTTGATACGTCTTTCCCGCCAAAATTATGGCAGTTGACAATGATCCCGCCAAACCGTTTCACGTGACCGTTTCTCGCGCGCACCAACAAACTCCTCTTCTCACAACGGTCACAACACCTCTAAAAAGGGTATCTGGAGCACTTTACTTACAGTTACTTCTTATTTGTCCTCTGAAGCACTCTACTCACAGTCACTTATTTGAACACGCTTTTCCCGGAATCGATTGGAAAGCTCCACCACTAATATAATATATCTCCCCTCCTAACGCCAATCTCTTAGCCAATAGAAAGCAGCGTTAACATTAAGCAGGAGACAAGAGGATCCCTAATTGAATCCCAAATGATTGGTATTCTAGGATATATGTAATTGGTCCCTTCATCAAAGTTTCAGACACCTTTTTCTTCCCATTCCATCGCCTCCCAAAAGAGCAGATGCAGTTCCTTTTAATGGAAGGCATTCGGTAATTTCATGGGCTTAAATAAAAAGAAAAACTAATGGATTTAATCTAGTACTAGTTAATAATTTCGTGAGGGTAAAGTTACAGGAATGTAAGGTGTCTTGAAAAGACTGTGTTTTAACACAGAAAAGAGCGGGCTTGTTGTTCAGAACTTTTAATTTCCTAAGCTGGAATGGAAAAATGTTCTAATTACATCTGCAAGATATACGTGTTATTCCTTGGTCAAATGGATTTTAAACACAAAATATTTATTAATTTTACTGGCGATTTGAGGTAGATTGGAATAAACATTGCAGAGAACGTTACTCATTTAAGTACAAACGCAGTAAATACATTTAAAAAAATTGGGTGACTTAACCAATATGATAGGCAAATTAAGATTTTCAGCCGCAGATTCTTGCTAAATTGCTAAGCGGTTCCATAATGAAGTTTCTTGCGTTTGGAAACATTTTATGCAATCTAAGCGGTAGAAATTGTAAATGATGATGTTAATTTCTCTCCCCCCATTTCATCTGTTCTTACCTGGTGAGCTGAAGTGGTAAACAGGACAGCCACTTGTATGAATTCCCTTCCTGGGAGAGAAGTGAGTAGGTATCAGGGACTGTGATGTAGCCTATTATTTATCAGCACAGCGTGGTAAAGAATTATAATTGCAGATCTTAATTAGTGTTTATCTAATACAATACACAGGTTTTATGTATCTTCGCTCCTCAGGGAAAGGTACATAAAATGGTTTCATCTTCTGTCTATAACCAATGGCAACTTTCTATAGGAAATACGCGTGCCACAATGAGCCAATTATGCACGATACTGAATGTGGTAACAACTTGCTTGTAATAGTGGGATAACAAAAATGTATTAAATTACTGTGTATAATATGACGTCAGTAAATTTCACAATGGAATAGTTCATTATATTTAATATTTTTATTTATTGCTTTGGCTTAACAACAGTTTAGTAATTTTTTAAACTTTTCACTTATAACTTTTCAAATAGTGAAATGATTAGAAGCATTTATTAAAAGACGTAATGCACATAATTGCGTCACCTTTCAAAAGTGAACCCACGCATACCCAGGGAAAGAACTCTTAGTACCCTGTCGGCGGCAAGAGGCTGAGTCAAAGGACTTTGGGGCATTATTAGGCAGCATGAGATATTGTTGCTTCAAACTGTCTTACCAACGTGTGACGTGCAAAACGCTACTTGACTTCAAAATTGTTGCATCGACGACTGGCGAATATTGCTTCAAATGGTTTTTCCAATGTGTGGCTGAATATTACTTCAGTTGATGCTTTAATATTCACCTCTGCCAGTTTTCGGTGTTTGCAAAAAAATGCGAAGAAGAGAAGAAAAACCAACAGGTTTACAGTAAATACAGCAACAGCCAGTAATATCGCGCTTTCGAGAGCTTCCTGTGCAGGTGGATTAAGGAGTTGGAATTTTTCCACTCGGGAAGCAACAACCAATATACAGAATTACAATTTTGATCATCATTTGTTGGTGTTCAATAATCTGTTAGAACCAATGATGGCAATGTTAATGCAGATACTATTAGCGTATCTTCATTTGCTAAAAAGCTCTAAGAGGGAGGGTTATAAACATATAGCACGAGCGAAGTTCTGCAAAGATGAAATTCATCATAACGGCAGTTGTAAAGAACAGCTACCGAGGGTCAAGTTCACTTCAGATGTCCCATTTGGAATTATGAGATATGTGCTTCCTCTTACGTCACATCATCGGAATAGATATCAGCATCATATGGTCAGCAGAGTATCTATCTCCTGTAAGAATCCACCAGCACTCTAATCACTCATCCATATTTATTTGGTATCTCGTTGGCTTGCTTCAGTAGAAGAACATGATTTACAGCTTCCTCTAGAATGACTAATTTGAGGTCAAGGATTTTTAGTAGATACATATATTTTTCCAACACTGGGGTCATATAAACGAAGTGGTAGAAGTATTTACATCGGGAAACATTCCTGGTTCAAGCCCAAGAACCCTTTGATTCAAACTTCAATTGGTTTTACCAGGTGCCACGTAAAAGCGAATATTGATTGTCATTTATACTTAAGAACTTATACTTAAGAAACATTTATTTATTAAGGAGTTATTACTGTTACTTTGTTGTTTTACCTTGCACCACAGAACGACAGGCAGAAATTAGCAGCATCTATACAGCATCTGCTTAGCACTTCTTTTCGAAAAAGCTTTTAAGATTTTAAGACAAATTTAACTTGAAATAGCAAAAGAATTAATTGGTCTTAAGCTTTACAGATGGTCAAAGTCTTTTAAGGATAGTGGTACGTGTGCCATTTCAAAATCGGAAATCAAAGGGATTAGCTCTGTCATAAGATAATTAAAATTACACCATAAATCCAATGAAAATATTTTTTGGCATACTGATAGTACAAAATTTGTGGTATCACATCATTTTTTGTCAATAGGCCTTTTAAATGAGGTATGTCAATCAAATTTTAAAATCAGTTCTTATTAGTTAGGGACATACCCCTACTACAATTTCGTTTACAATTTCTTTCAATTTTTAAGAGATCTAAAGTACAATATGAATGGATTAGGTTTCTTATCTAGTGAAACATAAGCTCTAAAAAGTTGTCCATAGAAAAAATATTACACTTAATGCAATGCAATTTTTAATTTTTTAAAATTCATTATATTGCATATAAAAATCATCCTTCCACTCAATTTGTTAGACTAGATGGTTTGTCACCTCACAAAAAAATTTCAGTTGTCTAACGTAAGTAGTTTCTGAAAACAGTGTACCAACAGTTGTAAAATTTAAACTTGCGGAAAAACGCAAAAAAGCTGTTTTTTGCTAACTTACTAAAATTTAAAACATTCCTGCATCATAAATCCCTTTGTTCCAATAGTTCTTGATTCTCACTGCTTCTTCTTCAAGCTCTTTTTATTGATTCTAGCCTCTCTGGTCAATTCTTGAGCAAATTTTTGTGCAGTTATTAAGTCCTAGAAATTAAATATTGAGAAAATCCATATTGTAATGAAGCATTATATTCGTAAAATCTCAGATTTTCGTAAGACATAAAGCAAAATATCGATTTTTTGAGCCATTCACACCTAATATTGTCCTAAGCTAACATTTTTATGGTGTCTTGAGACTGAGAGTTGTCAATATAACTAAGCTAAGTAGTACGCAAGTTCTAATGTTCTAATGGAGTTAGCCCAACGTGATTGCTCCTCAACACAACTAATTCGTTCTGGCAAATTGGGATTTGACATACTGTTGATCTTCCATATTCAAGAAGTTTGTAGCTTCTCGCGTTAATATATGAAAACCAATCGTTATATTTTTCTATTATTTCAAATGTGGTTACTAGGCATTTTGGCTAAAGAAGCTCTCGTAAGTTAGACTCATAAATTGGATGTAAAACCATAAACATAACATCAATAATTTGTAAGGGTGTGTGGCATAGCTGCAAAATGTGTCAATTTTAGTCATTTATAACCTGAAGCTATTTTGGAGTGTTTGCTTTAGAGATGATAAAGAAAAATTTCTGAGCACTTGTACTAAAATCACGCAAGTTTCCAATGTGCTTTAAATCATTCCAAGTGATGCTATGGCACTCAAGTGATAACCTATTTCATGAACCGTATAGAACAGTGAAAACAGTAAGTGTTTTTGAATATAAGTGTAAGATAAAGACTTAATCATAACAAATGTTCTAGCAGTAAGCTGTCAGTGAAGACAATTAATAAGAACGAGGTTTTAGGAGAGTTTTTTTCTTGCTTTAGGGTAAATGAACAGTTAATAACGTATTTGTTTCTACTTGAAATCAGTTTCCAAAGATTACAATCCAAATATTATTTAAGCGTAGTATTGTACATTAACTTAACGTATGATGCTTGGGAGTTTCTTTATGAAACCTTATGTTTTAGGTAAACAAATCCAATAAAGCAGTTATGACAGAGAAACAGTTCGATACACGATATTCTTTTGTCTGTGAGGTTGAGAATTATACCAGATACTACAAAGCAAAGTTCAGTATTGAAAATATCAAAATAACTACGCAGTTGATTTTCTACTGAATTCAATTGGGTACCAACAGCAGCGTTCTTGTGAGAAGCCAGAAGAAAGCAAAATGTGACCACAAATACAAAGAACATTCAGTTAAATCACCAAGCATCAAAAACACTTTGTTATTAATAAAGCAGAGTAGGCTATATAATTTTTATTTTCTCTAATATGTATAGTTAAGTAGAAGTACTTTATTTCTTCCAAAAATACAATGTCGAGATTTCACTGGAAATTTGCTTTGAAGCCCAATGAATAAAAAAGGGCATTTTTATGAAAATATCCATGTCTGTGTGGGTCTGCCTGTGAACAGATTTAAGAAAATTCCTCCATCCTGAACTACCCTTTACTCTTGATCCGATTTTCATAACTGGTAAAGCATAAGAGATAGACCAAATCTTACTATACAAAAATATAGATATCGTTATAGCACACAAGTTATGTTCAAATGCAGTTTTTGTGGACTGGATTATTTTGGGGATATTCCTTGTTATTTGTTTAAGTTTTGCAATAGTTATACTTTTCTCAAATAGAACGTCATTATTAAAATTTGTATGTCTTGGCCGTGCACAGAGAACGGAATTTCCAAGGCTTCATACAGCTTTATAAGAATTGACTATCGCTCAAAGCCTACTGTATTCCCATACTCCCCTTGCACCTAGAAGGAAATAAGCAATAAGATAATTTCCGCAAATGTTTATCTCAACTAACACGAAGAAGATATAGGAATAAGAGTTTGTAAGATTAGCAAATACAAGAGTAGAAAAAGTCATGTGAATGCAGCACATCCGATTTTTAACAGTGTGCTGTAATGTATCGAAAATACCTTCCCTGAACCGTACAACGAAATCGTTATACGACTTTAACGTATCACGAAATAACATAAACAGAAATATATATGTACCATATTTTGCAACAAAGAGAATTTGTATAACGCTCACCTCTGTGGCTTGGGGGTAGCGCATTTGCCTCAAATTCTAGAGGTCCCAAGTTCGAATCTTGGTTCGAGTGAGTTCCCAGATGAGGTTTTACGGGGGTTTTTCCTTATCCTAAGAAGACAAACGTCGGATACCCTTAAGTTCTATGGACCCAGGACACAGTTAAGTATCATTTCATCCGCTCATTCATCATCCGATATGACCCAGCAGATTAAACGATATTAAACTTAAAAAAATATGTATTACCATGCACGATAATTATCTGCGCCATATAAGACTTATCAGAATGGTTATGTTCTTTCCCAGACTACACTTTACATGGAATTTTTTTCGAAAATTTTGTTTTTCGATAAACTGCTTCTATTTTGATTAAAACAGAACATGTTTAAGATATTTTTATGATAAACAGAATGTGTCTCTTGAATTTTCTGGGAATGTTTTCAGAAGATTCTTACTATACAAGAAATGTAGGTATATCTGGTTAAAACACTCAACCTAGGTGTAGTGAATCACTTTGGATATATTCATTGCTATTTTTATGAATTTTCCAATACATAGCAGCTTTTTCAAATGGGAAGTCATTCATTGTTTTACCTATGGAAAGAGAATGGAATGTCAAAGCCATCACATAGCCACTAGATTTAAAACATTTTAATATCCCTTAAAGTTTACTGTATTTCGTATTCCCTTTGCACTTATAAGAGTATTAGCAATAAGATAATTTTCGATTAACGTGGAGTAGGTGGGAGAACAAGCGTTTGCAAGAACAGTTTGTGCTAGATTAGCGAAAGTTATGTGAGTGCGCAATCAAACTTTTTTTTTTTTTTTTTAATCTATCTTGGTACCATACTCCCTATCTAAGTTATTCAGATCTTTTGGCGTGTTCCTTTAGCTTATCTTCAGCAAATTTTGTAACTAAACGTTTCTTCCTTGCACTAGTTCTTTTACTAGATGCAATATTAACCGGGCTTGTGGGCCGTAGTCTATTGGGTTCCTTCTTCTTCCCAAACGTTTCGTCTGCGACTACGGCAGACATCTTCAGTGGCGGTTAATATTGCATCTAGTATTGACACCGGCCGTGAAAGCCTTAGAACTAGTTCTTTTGTTCTGTATATAAATCTTTCACTGTTTTTGATTTTTACTCTTTTCTTTGAACCACTTCCTCGAAGGCTTTCGTCAACAACTAAGCCATTATCCATTTTTGCACTTAAAATTGACTGTTGAATTGTATGTCAAAGTCTATAACAATGAATTACACATTTTCAACAACAAAATACAAACCATGTTACCACATTTAAATGAAGAAACACAGAACATCTGAAAGTGCACCTTTGGGGTTTGTTCCATTTTCAGTGATGAGCAATTTTGAAGAACTTGTAGGTATTCAAGTCTCATTTTATGGGGAATTTTCATCATTTAAACAATTCAAACTACACGGGTATTTGGAGCGTCTTGGCATCTCTCCGGTTTGACATCAAACCTATTTTTTAGAAGTGGAATTTTTGTGTTTTGGTTAGTTGCTCCTCATATTTATTTTTCTGTCTCTCTTACTCTGAAAACAAACCTTGGCCAAATTCTGGAATAGGTGCTGAGAGACACCTTTTCCGTATATTTTCTCTCTAATTTATAATTCTATACAGCAGGCAAATAAATACTGGATGCTTGCAAGGATGTATTAAGGAAAAAATTCATTGATATAAAGTGAACGAACGAACTTTCTAAAACGTGGCATGTCACAATAAGCAATTTTATTGCCGTTTCTAGTTTTCTTTTCGTGCTTGTGAAGGTTCGAAGCCCGCCCGACCCAGATACATGGCTAAAGAAAGTTCCCTCTATTTTGTATCACAGTCGAAAGGGAATGCGGTGAACCACGTGTGCTTGGTCTGCTTGTTCTCATCTCTCGGCAGACACCAAGAGGCCCACAAGTGCGTGTATTAAAAACAAAAAATACACTCCTGCCTTATTTCATTTGGTGAGGTTCCTCTAAGGATCATTATTCTTTACTAACGTTTCTTGTAACACAGTCCTTATAGTCAATATGAAATAAAAACACCAGTAGAATAACATTTGGTAGCTTGCTTTTAATGGACTCTTGAGAATGTCTTCTGGTTTATTTTTATTTTACTGTCCGGGGAATGACAGCGGTCACTGTAGTGAAATAGCAGTCCATCTTGCAGGAATGTGAAGGTTTTGCTGCACAGAATCTAATGTCTTCGGTAACGTTTAACCTTCAGCATGGATTTGGAAATCGTTTCTTTCGTTCAAGTTACATGTTGAACATTCAGCATTTATCTGTAATAGTATTCCTTTTGGTGTTCATATGTTAAGTAACTCGGTTACAATTCTAGAAGTAACCTCTCCATCCAATTTTCTCTTTTAGCTACATTACTGTAATTCCCACATGTTCTTAAAAGTTTAACATGTTTACCATTTCCCACATAGCATTTAATCATATTTGTTCTGGTAGAGTATTTCATCCTGTCTTCCTTACGTTATGAATTACCATTCCTGCATTAACAGTAAACCTTTAAATAAAGCACGAATTAATACATGGAAAAATAAGTACTTCGAATCGCACGAGAAATAGGTTCAATGTAAATGAAAACCTAACTTTAAGTTTAATTGTTTACTTTCTAATGCCTATTCTTCTTCAACACCATTTAGCCTGTTCCACTTTTCCTTGGTCGTCCTATAGGTATTCTTTTGTCCTTGTGGTTGATAGTTACTATTTTTGGAACCATATTTTCTTCCATTCTATTTAAGTGCTGTTTCCAGTTGGTTCTGTATTCTATTATTTTTTACTTCTTATACGTTTAATTGTTGTATTTGATGGCTTTGTTTTTTGTGTACTCTTGTGTATGCAGTTGACTCTAAGGAATTTTATTTCTGCTATTTGTATAATTCTTTTATGTTGTGCCAACATTATTCATGTTTCTGAGCCGTCTGTTAAAATTAGGACAGTCATTGTTTGATATACCAATGGAATCGTTCCTTACTTTATTCTTTAAGGTTCTTTTTATTGTGCCTGTTATGCCGCTGAGTTTATTTAATTTCGTTCAATATATATTTCCGTTCTGTGTGCTATTTCACATCTGAGCAGATTAAATTTTGAGACTTACTCCGCTATGCTATTTTATAAAATTAGGTATAAATACATACTTTTTTATCAACCTATTTAGTAGATTGAAGAGTTCGTAATATCCATCCGTAATGTATAAGTACAGGTACATTTTGTATCTATTGTAAATACCTCAAATATAAATTTTAAACCAAACATTTTTGAGCTATTTATGAGAAAGTAAAAATAACATACAAAAGATACATTGAAACGGAGAAAGTGTCAAAATTGAGTCACATCCTTTGAATATGTCAAATTTCTACTCTATATCGTGTGCTTATACGACTTTTCGTTTTTGGGTTATGATGATTTCATACTCTCTCTCCCGTCCTCTTTCATACACATTCTTCTTGTAGAGGGTACTCCAAAAAGTAAGTCACATGTCCCACGCTAAGACCATTGCGCTTTGACAGACCTGATTTCATGTTGCGGAATTCCAACAGACAAGTGCTGCTACGGTACTGATAACTGGTCCATTACGTACAGTATGCGAGCGAAGTGGGGTCAACTACAAACATACTCCAAAGTTGAAGTACGCGCGACGGTACGATTCTTATGGACATAACCTCCACAGAGATTCAGTGTGAAATTTGCGTTATAAGGACGAAATGCAAGGTCGCGTGTAGTCATAGCGAAATTATGCAAACGTATTGTTCTGCACGACAATGCAACAGGCAACATGGTGCGCATACACAGCGTTGTTTCAATGTTTTCGATGTAAGCTTCCAGCATATAATGCAGATCATGCACAGTGTGATTTCCACCTGTTCAGGAGACTGAAAGAACATCTGGGGAAACAGATCTCCCAAAGATGAATTTCGCACCGCGGTCTTGGAATGCCCCAGTGACCAAGGAGCAGATTTCTAGCTGATGAATTGAACGATTGGTAGAACGATCATACCGGTGACTGTCTTGAAAAAAATACTGTCATGTATCTGTAACACTTTGCAATGCAGTGCCATGCAGCACTCAATAAGGTTACTTGGCCTGTCATAATCATGTGTAACCTACTTTTTGAGTTACCTCGTAATATAATTTTTTTTTAGATGGGGATTAGCAAATGACCTAAAACTGAGATATCCCAAAATGTCGACTTGGAATTTTTGGTCTATACTTCCAATCCATTTTTGAGTAATGCTGGAGAAGATGACAATGTTAGTGATTATTCTGTTAAGAGACGAAAGTCGAATTTTGAAGTTGATTATAAACCTATGTTAAATATTCGTATCAGAATATAATTCCTAACTTTCTATACTTAATATATTTATAGCGATAAATCATAATATTAATAAATATCGAATAAACAATGTTTATTTGCTAAAATGTCTTTGAATAGAACAAGGAAAGTAGGTATACACAGATCTTCTAAGATATAGATGTCACTCTGACGCTGAGGAAAGTATTCAGAATCTCTACATCTGCTAGTGCCTGAGATGGATAAAGCCCCTTTAAGGCAATCCCATTAAAACCAAGATTGAATTGGTTTTACTGCAGGCCCAGATTTAGAGCATTCGGCGCCCAGGGGAAGTGATCCATTATGTCACCACCCTCCTCCCGCGCAAGTTCAAGAAACCCTGGCGTGCAAAGACAATTGCATTTACGTTTTTGGTTTATTGTTCCTGGTTATGATGCTGTAGGCAGGCTCCGTATACTTACTAATCTGATATCGATGCAAAATGTTTTTGCTAATCCATTAAAAGCACATGTTTATTTCAACTGAGATTATTTAATCTATGCAGGAACTACATTTTACTTTCTCTGTTTCATAGAGGAACCATACCTACCCTAGTTTCCATGGGAAATTCAGATCAATGTGTTCTCATTCCGAATTAAATACTGCATGGATTCATATCGAACTTAATCCTTGGATCAGATCTTCTCAGAAGTGGGATCCGAGCAAAATTTTGTCCCATGGAAACGTGTACTGGATCAAATCGATTTGAATCCACTAGATACTAACTTCTACTATACTTGTAACACGCTACAGGTTCGTCACTTTTTTAAGCGAAAATGGTGTAATAAAACACAACAAAGACAGTTAATCTCGCAATGTGTGCATCTAGAAAGCATCCACTCTACTTAAAATGCGCAGAAAGCACATGTTTTACAGGTTCGCCAACACAAACCAAGTGACCAACATAAAAGCTTGAATTATTTATGCACGAGCCTTGCGTATCCAAATCGATCTCATTCCCGATTACATTGAATATGGAAACACGGACCGTATTGAGAATGGGATTGGACTCGAAGCGATTTCAATTCCCCATGGAAACGTAGTGATACTGCATTTCATCCAAAAATTTGATCTCGAGATCTCATGGGAAATACATGTTTTGAACTCCCCTGTACCCACCAGAAAAGCATTGTTTCATCATCCTCCGGGTGTTTGTGTGTCTGTCTTTAAACAGCCTAACCTAAAAGTGAAAAGTCTTATACATATCTTGAAGTGTGTGATTCTCAGCGTCCCATTCTATATTGGACGCGAGAACATTTAATTTTGCTCAAAGGCCTCTTTATCAGGCATCTGTAACAGGGGACCTTCAGCTTTACTTCTTTTCCGAAAGAAGCCATTCCAAGGAGTTTACGCCCAGAAAAAGGTCCATCGCACTCCACCGGGTTTGAGCCCGTGACCTTGGAAACCAGAGGCTAGCTTCCTCTAGATCTAGACCAAGACAACAAAACAAGAAAATGTTCAAGAAAATACCCACACCCTAAAATATATTTTACCTCAGAATTTTTTAGGATTCTATTCTATTCCCGGTGCTGCCGTGGGGAGATTCTCTCCTGGGAGATTTCGTCCGGGTACACTAAGCCTCGTTCAGTCTTTGAGGGGTCAAACGAGTAGCTGTTTGATTGAGAAGTAGCGGCCTTGGTTGTGAAGATGCATATACCGCCCGGGAAGGACCGGGACGCTGTCCACGTCCCACCCTCCAGTACTGCACCTCCTCATGACGCCTGTGGCGAGTATAGGTTGGGGACATAATAGTCCATCGTCGTGCATACAAATTGTTTTATATTATATATACCTGCATTTATTAATTCTGGCTGACATAAAATTTAATGGCGGGTGGCTCAACACAAGATCCAATGAAACGCTTGCCACGCCTTGCGGTATTCTATGAAGACGCTGTTAAATCAGCTGTAAAGCCGGCGGTATAATTTTCATTTAAGCCCACAAAATTTATTTGCGCAGTAAGAAAGAGAATAATCAGATCATGAAGAGGTCATCTATCAGCCGCCGTTAAATGTTGCGTCTGCAATAGTTAATGGTGTGAGCAGAAAGAGGACTTTATTGTTTGAGTTTTTATATAATTTTTGCTACACTGAGTTTAGATTATACATCATTGTGCACGCAAACTGTTAAATATAATATATCTGCCCGCATTCTCTAATTAATTATATAACTATATTTAATCTCACTGATATATGTCTATTACTTTCATACACAATGAAATGAAGTGCTTTTTCAATTAACTGAACTTTTGAAAAGAATTGGCGATTTGATGTATGAAAATTAAGCTAAATGTTCATTATAATTTACTATCCATATTTAATTTCTAGATTTGCACTTTTACGTGAACGTTTTGCTTTTGAGGTTTTCTTTTATATTATATTGTACAATATGTTAAATTTCTGATGTTACCATTTTCTCACAAAACTGTCGTTTGTAATGCTCAATTGTATCCATTACTATCTACATGCCCAACGTTTTATGTTCATATTACGATAGTCATCTGAATTACTACTATTATTTACTCCAAACATTAAACGATAAAAGTTGCAGAACCAAGTGAGGGCAAATATCTCTCCTCTACGATCAGTTATTTCAAAATTAAAATCGAAATTCTTTACGGAGTCATTATGCGTTAATGTCAGGTATTAGTCTGATGCAGTATGCAAATTGTGTAATTGGTTGGGATAAAACAGTTTAATATGCAATAATAATTCTGTATATTGACAATCTTCTTAATCTACATCTCTTCTTAAGTGTCATGTCTGTCACTAGATAGACGTTTAGAAAGAACTTTTGGTATCTTTTCGCTCAAATGAATACGTATGTGTGTGTTTTATGCCCATTCAAACTAAGGGAAATAATTCCTTTTTGTATGCCACGATTAATTAAACAGTATTTTGGACATTTCTTTGTAATTAGTACCCTTTATTTCACCAAAAATAAAAAAGGCGTTCTCATCGCCTATGGCAGCATATTCAAAAAGAATCTGTCACATAACAGTCACACCACACTTCCTCTCACAATTTACAGATTATTTAACACATTTTACGTTAATCATAAAATATATGTTAAGGCAACTATTTCAAGTTTAGTAACATGAGCCTTATTGTACGAATAGAAATAGTCAAACACTTAGCTTCAAGTTAGCTACATTCAAACCATCATCAATATATAGAATGTACACCACACCGTCCATGAGTCACTGACGGCAGGTAAAACGCGGTATCGTAATTCGTCTGCAGACACCAATAGACTGAACGGGTAGCTTGTTATCTACGACGTAACGGGTAATGTCGGGTAACATCTCAACCTAGTTTCCTTTAGTGCTGCTTTTAATACTTGAAAAGTCCTATGCGCATGCGTGGAAAAAGAAGAATCCTTCAATTTCACATACCTATGTATGTTTCGTATTCAGCTTTATCAAAATCTACACATTAGACACTAATATTTCGGATGTAGTTAATGCCACTACAAAATAGTATTCGATGCGACTCTGTAGTTTAGTGAACTGTAGCCTTTTAGTACCTAATCTTATAGCTTTAATTTAATAGTTTCTTATTTACCTAAAATATAATAAGTATAAAGAAAGGTCACTAGCCATTTACATAAAGTTAAAAGAAAATTATTCGTCAAGTAATTGCCTTCACGAAAAGTGTTAGAGAATTTTATTAAAGAAGAAAACAAGTAATGAAAATCCTTGAGGTGTGGCTTAGAATAGACAAGGTTCGGAGGGGAAGTTAACACCTCGACTTGTACAGGATCTTTTGTCCCTATGACTCCTTGAGGGAGGGGTGAGGTGAGAGGATACGAAAAATGGGGTCAGATTTGAAGTGAAACGACAGCAGAGGGCAGGGTCCCTAACAACTAGATTTTAACTCCCCGGTGGCGGCATGCACTCCAGCTGCTCTCCTCTCTCTGGGCTCTAGATTCCAAGGGAACTGGGGAAATCCCGAGAAAAGCCATAGCTCAATAAGGATGGCCGTGGGAATCGAACCCGCAACCTCAGGCGTTACCGTGAAACCACCTCGCTCGGTTGAAATGTAGCTTGAGACATGCAGAAGGTATTTTTACGTCGTTTGGAATTTGTAGTTATACTTTTCTTTTGGAACTATGTTGTGCGAGCAGATATGCGAAATTTTTCTAAGAATCCCTCCTAAACGTGCACTTTTCCTTGGCAAATTTTTGTTGAATGTTTATGATAAACATAAAGCGTCTTCTGTCGCAGATATTGATGGAAAATATAATAATGCGCATGCAACTACCTATGTATGTGCAGAGCAGCATAGCAATTATAAACTTGAGCTTACTGAAGCTAATTCGAAGTAACGAAATCTAAAATTTACGATCGTTTGTCTTTTTACAACCTCTCTCTCATTCCTCCCCCCCCCCCCACTTATTTTTCATCTGTCTTTTGGTCCATTATCTTCTCACCCTCCCCTTCCCATTTCTGTCTAAAACTCACTCACTTGTGCGCCCCATAAAGGTAATAAGAGCCTCTCGAAACTCTCCCCCTCTACCCATAAGTTTCTAATGCGATAAAAATCGCCGTAATAAAAGATAAATGATGACAAGCACATTTTCAAAATAACAATAAAGCAAAAAAGTGTTTGTGTGTATCTGTGGCTACCAAAGTGGAATGAAGGATGGACATTGGATGACCCTGCTCCCTGAACGTGAAATTATGGTCCGATAGTTGCACGCGCCAAGTCTCCTGCCATTCTAAATAAATTTCATGGGTTGACTTTGCTTAGGCGCTGAAAATAGATAACAGTGGCCGTGATAAAGTGTATCATTAAGGTGGGGCAGAGCTGCTGTAATAAACTCGTTCACGTCATCATGGGAAGGGCTAAAAAATTCTCAACTGGAAAAAAGAGTAATGAATTTAGGTTTAATATTCTGTTCTGAACTGATATGGTGTTTAAGGTTAAAAGATTTTGCCGTTAAGTTTGATTTGTGTGCCGGTATTCCGACGAAGGATCATAAGTTACAGCGGGAAAGGGGTGGGGTCGGAGATGATGAATTTCATTGGGGCTGCTCCTGAGATACGATCTCATCTTGCTGGATATCTAAATGCACCCATTCTCATCAAAATGTAAGGACATTTTCTGCTGTCATCAACAATTTAGCTGCTACAGAGGACGCAAATGAGTAAGCTCCAACATAGATGCCAAATGATTCAATTATTATGACCTCAAACTATCCCACTTCTTTGTCTCAACATCAAAATTATCATCATTGATCAAACAATATCTCACTGTTGCTGATTTTTAATGTTTTAAACATTTTAATCAACGAAATTGTTTCAAAATATTGTTGTGATATAATATTACCTATAAAAATTGTAATTTAAATGCTTTTTTATTATCAAATGCTGATTGCAGAATCAGCAGATAGTAGTCTACAATTTCAGTTCATCCGAGAAAACAAAACCAACATAGTTGTAAGTCAGGTAATTATTGAACAGGTTGCACCATTTAATTATATAGACTATATGATATTATACTAATAAAAATAGATTACTATTAAACTGAGTAGATTCCAACGATATATGGGATAGTTAGAAGAAAACTTTAAAAATTAAAATGTAACACGAACACAAATGAATTTTTAAAAACATTAAGATATAGATAATCGATTAGCCAACCTAATGAACCTCCTTCTACTGTTGCTGATCTCAAACTATCAAATTATAAACGAACTGAAACCATACGTCAACTGTTAAACATATTCACCTTTTCGAAAAGTATAAAAGCAGACAAAATTATAAACATTATATTCAAACAATTGATACATGACGAAACACATTTTTCTAACTAATCAAGAGGATGTAGAAACGTCGGAAGACCGAGGACAATATGGGTAAACCGAAAAGGCCAATAGACCTAGTTCTTGGAGACAAAGAAGAAGAAAAATCACCCTTTTCAAAGGTCTCGAATTCAACTTTGTAATAGAAAATAGAAAAACAATCTTCTAGAAGCAAAGTTGTATAACTTCAGCTCTCCTTGACGTCTATATTAATGGCACTTCATGCCAGGTTTGCACATTACAATTATAGATGTTAATACAGTGACTAGGTGCATATAATGTTTTAAGATCTTCAACTGGTTCGCTTCAAACACAAGTGATCTTATTACTTACATTTGTTTTCCTGACTCCTCACTGAAGATTTGCAGATAAGATAACAATTTCAGTGTCAAAAATTAAAACGATAATAACCAACAAAAAGAAACGCTAAGAGAAAGGCAAAATAAGATCACAAAGATAGGGGAAAACAATAAAAATTGAAACTATAGCTGATAATAATGTTCAAGGGATTCAAATTTAAAAACAATGAATACAAAATTAATAAAATACACGCTTCTGCATATTTGCTTGTTTTACATGCACACTTTATAAATATATTTTGATTTTCATTTTCATGTTTGATTTACAAATACTACATTTCTGAATAAAAAGTGCCAGTCTTGAAACTTGGTATCACTAATGGTAGCTCACACGCAATGCAATCAAGAGGTCATGTCACATCGGTGAATTTGCCGCTTTACCTGGTCGTAGCCGTTCCCTTGCGGTTATGAAGATTTCTTAAGATTTTCACGGAATTGAGTTCTTGTGCGGTGCTTCTATGTACTTTTAATATTAAATTTAGTTTAAATATTTGTTTAGTTCCTATTAAGATATATAAAAAGTAAGTTTCGAATTTACCAAAGAAAAAAATATTTTAGGTACCTACTCAAGCGTTTATAGTAAATTGAAAGTCATTAATATTTTGTAATTTTGAAATTGCACATTTTAGACGTGGTCATTTATGTTTATATTATGAAAGTGTTTTCAATGTATAAATGCATTTATATGGATTATTCGAGCATGAAATTACTATCCTTAATACTTACATTTCAATAATGTAAAACACTAAATAAAGTATTACTTGTAAATTCTGGGTGCTTAAATTCTGTGTAATTTTAACATGGTGATATTGCGCTATTTTTTATCTAAATGAAAGCAAAATTTTGAGATTCGCTCTTACGAATAACAAGACTGTTGGTGTAGAACGAAATCAACGTACATAACGCACAGCATTCTGTTTACTTTTTCCACTTGGTTTATAGATAGGAACATCACATCATTGCAAAATAAACCGCAAGGACAGCCAGAGTTTCTCCAATGATGCAAGATTTTCATTTATTGCCGTAAGGAATTTCTAGTAGAGATAACCACACTAGAAAGTTTTCAGTATAGTAAAGAAATGCCACTTTTACGTTAGCTAATTTAGCTATCTTAAATAGAGAGCAGGTATATTGATTGCATTTTATCAAAGCATTTGATACGAAATTTCACCGTAAATACACGTTTTAAGGCTCCCTGATCCAATCACCCGCCCCCCAAAAGGCCATTCTTAGAAAAAGGCCCATGTGTAGGTGTCTGTCTGTGAACAGCATAAATTATTCATAAAGGAAGATTTGATTAAAAAACAAAAATTGGTCTTGAAGTTCAGCACCTTGCAAGGATGCAACACGAAGATTTTCAAGCACACCCCACATCGCAGTTATCTTTTACGTAGAAAATGTTTTGAGAACAATCTATGAAATTCCAGTCATTATGAATGACTTTTTTGTAAGATAGACAAAATCTTATTAGATAAAAATTTAGATCTCCTTAAACACAGAATTCATATGAAATAAATTCGTTGTGCAAAGAAGTCACATAAATATACACAATGACATTATCTAATTGTATACTTTGAAGTAACTATTTGTTATTGATTTGAATTTTCAAATATTTATAGTTTTTTCGGAAGTTGCTGTTGTTTATTTTTCTTGTGGTCATGCTAAGAAATGCAATTTCAAAACCAGTATATAGTGTATGGTGTTTAAAATGCTGGCTGTTTACCAACTGTATCTTACAGCAAAATGTATTGATATGAATTGAAATGTTGTCTGGATTAAAAACAATTATAGTAATCGTTTGTAAGAAAAGTTTATAGAAGGGTGAGTAGAAAAGGTCATGTGACTGCAACTCAATCATAACTAGATGACTAACAAACTACCAGCAGTATGAATGAATGATGTCCATTTTGGTATACTTTTTGACTTTGTGAAAAGAGTTCTCGTGTAATGTGCAGGCAAAGCTGTCTCTTAACAGTTTTAAAATATAACTTTGTTATAGCTAGCTACATAACAGCCTGTGACCACAAATTTACTGAACGAGAGTATTTATTGTTTTCTAATAATATCTTACCTCACATTTCAAATATCTTCCAAAAAACTAAGAGAGGGATTCTTAGCTGTAACAAGCATCACTTTAGACTTTTAGATATGGTGGTATGTTAAAACAAAATCTATTACAGTAATAACTTTGATTCTGCAACGACATTTTGTAAGCAATGCCATAAAAAATTGAGAGAAACTTAATAATATATAGGAATGTGAATCAGAATACAAATAGTGATAAAATTAAAGTTCTTATTAACATACTTACGTTTTAGAAAACTCATTTTCATCTTATTGAAAATGAAATAAGTTGTTTGAACACATTATCCTATGCAGAATTTTTTTCTCTATCAGGTTATATCCTTTTCAGAGTCATTATACATTTCTATAGGTCCAAATTTCTTCAGAAAACGTTTTTTTCAATAGAAGTCCGATATTTGCTGTTTCTACACTCATCACGCACTAACTAACAAACTAACTGCTAGAATGCATCTATATTTTTTTCTTAGGTAGAGTAAACTATAGTGCTACTACCTGCCTACTTTGAATTCTCTATGTTTACCCAGTTAAGGGTTATAATTTTTTAAATTAAATGTTTTCGGAAAATTTTATATCTGTGCACTGCAAAAGTTACGCAGTGTGAAACTTTTTTGTTATTGAGTTTACATCAGGGAACCAGCGAGAACAAATGTTGAGGAAGGTTAGAGAAAGTTTTTAAAATAAACCAAAAGGCAGTAACCTCTTTCTTTTATCCAATAAGGCAAACAAAAGGTATTCATCTATTCAGCGTCAGGCCTGACACAGAAGATAGTATAAGGAGCAGCACTAACATTAGTTCGAAAGAAGCCGTGTGTGTAACTGTGAGCTGTTATTGCGTTATTTGTTTAATATTTTTGTAAATATTTGTAGTTATGGAGGGGGAAGCTAGGAAGAGACGATATGTTGGTAAATTAAGAAGTAAGGAACGCCAAATAATTATGAATGTGTTAGATTATTTTTGAAGCAAAATGCTTGGCAGTAAAGGCAGTAAAAGAAACAGCTAAGGCTATCGGGTGTTCAGAAGCAGTAGTGTGTATGATTAAAAAGGAACTAATGGAAGGACCTCTAAGAACGCCATCGAAAAAGAAAGCAAAAGGGGCGGGACTACACAAAACGCTAGGTTAACGCAATATGATTGAATAGTGCAAGGTGGAGTGCGGCGAATTGTTCATTCTTTACAGTTTGCAAATATTCCACCCATGCTGAATATAATTTTGTCACAGTTCAACAGTGATGAGACCCTACCAAATTTCTCAAGGGCCACTCTGATTTGGGGTTCGAATATGAAAGAAAGGGTAACAAGTGCATATTAATAGAAAGAGACGATATCGATATCATCAGATGGCGACATAAATATCTAAAAGACGTAAAAGGTTTAGGGACCAGGGGAAATCAATTATTTATACAGACGAGTCATTTGTAAATTTAGGTCATACAGTAACAAAGGCATGCAGGGATACCAAAGTTAAAAGTGCCCGTCTCGTCAAGCAGCAATTGAAGGACTAAGTACAGGACTCAGGCCACCTCGAGTCGCTCGCGGAGAGAGATTCGCAACTAGTACATGTTGCAACACTGCGCTCCATTTAACGTGTACTGTCTTTTAAGGGTGAGACGCGCTTTAGTACGTGTTGTTTTGTTTAATAGTGATTTATGTTGTATTTCATAGATCACTGACTCAGAGAAACTGCAATTTGAAACTGAGATTTACTGTTAGTTCAATATGGAACATTTAGAGTAACCGGAATGTCTGCATATGAAATAAATATGAAATCATATTTGAGTGTTCTGGCGGAATAATAACAACGAAGCAGTCACAATTTTTAAATGAGAATAATGGGTGTTACGAACTATCATTCATCTCTCATTCATCACAATATTCACCAGTGTGTATGTGAATTGGGTCTATATCATTATCTGGTTAGTTAGCTGCTTGGCTAGGGTTTCCTAGATAGATATCTCTAATTTATGATGTTGCAATTTGCAGAGTATTCGGAATGGTTCTATTTGCTCCGCATTTTCTTTCAAGCACTATTGTACTATCCTACTAGATAATCCATATTCTTTAAATCTAGCTCTTATCTTAAACCATGGTTGCATTTATGGGCTTGTAAGGTGTTTCATGCTGAGTTAAGGAACATATGCACTGAAGCTTCATTTTAGTTACATTGCTATTTGTTTTCAATCTAACCAACTTGTCCACATTGCTATATTTATAAGACATAACATAGTCGAATGACACAATAGGTCGGATTTTTCCAAAATGTTATACCAAGTTATGCATTTTCTTGGCTTCTGAATTTGGCTTTCTCTACTGATATTTTAAAATTGTATGTTTGACATTTTGTCTATGTATGTGTAATTAATTTTGCGCACCCCTAATTATTGTTATATCATTTGCAAATATAATGTCCTGAAAATTAAAATTTAAAATGTGCATATGTAAGTCTACTGCAGTACTGTTAATATGAAAGTTAACACTTCTCATGCTATTGTTTTTGTCGACATTATTTCTTTGTATTGTTAATTTTATATAAGATAGTAAGACACAAATATCAGAATAGTTCCTTTCTCATTTATCATTTTGTACAAGTTATAGTTGTAGTATATCAAATCCCCGATATTTTAGGCAATATGTTGCTTCTAATACATCTATATAAATGATACTATAGTAGTTCACAATAGTTCATTGGGGTAAGCAATATTGTTGAAACGCAAGTTAGGTTGACATACGTGAACTATACAATGCAAGAATAGCCTTATTTCTTTTGAAAAATTGAGAACAATTTAAAAGATAGAGAGATAATCCAGTAGTTGGATATCTGTCCTATTTGGCATTGCCATAAACACACAGCCAGCTAATAGATCTATAGAAAAGGGACATTTTAAGCATGAATAAGGAAGTTTTATCGTTTTAAAATGTAACAATAGCAGGAGAAGTTCTATCTTTTATATTAAGAATTTTGCAGCAGACTTCTTGGTCATTTCAAATTGGTATTTTAAGACATGTGTAATTTATTATTATAATTATTATAATAATTATTATAATAATTATTATAATAATTATTATTATAATAATAATAATAATAATAATAATAATAATAATAATAATAATAATAATAATAATAATAATAATAATAATAATAATAATAATAATAATAATAATAATAATAATAATAATAATAATAATAATAATAATAATAATAATAATAATAATAATAATAATAATAATAATAATAATAATAATAATAATAATAATAATTATTATTATTATTATTATTATTATTATTATTATTATTATTATTATTATTATTATTATTGTTGTTGTTGTTGTTGTTGTTGTTGTTGTTATACTTCAAAGCTACATCTGCTTAAAACCTCAGTCGTTTTTCAGTGGAAAAAATTATCCTCATTAATTTTTAATTTATTCACTATCCTTTTGAAACTATATCAATCTACAACTGTTAGTATGACAAACATAATTTTGCAAAAACATACCTCATGTCTCAAATTAGTCTAGGATATCAGTTTCTATATTACTGTCGGACATTCCTTAAAATAAATATATAAAATTTAGCAGAGAATTTTTGAAAGTGTTGGACAGATTTTAATATTTATGTGGGGAATAACATACATAACACAATAACGAGCATTTACTCACATGTGGTTATGGATTCAGTTTCACGAACGTTGAATGCCTGAAGGAACAGAACTGTTCGATCAGGTGGGATAAAAGACAACTGGACAGACGTCCTTTGTCCCCAGTTCGAAGTAGAAAATATATCACGCGGTTGGTATGCGTGTCTGACACGCTTTTCCACCTTCTCTTTTTATTTCTGTTCTCGGAGGGTGGTGGTGGTTGTGGTTATTCGGAGTGAACCATAAATTTGTAGCGCCCTCGTGACGCCTTGGCAAGAAAAACAAACATTCGCCGTTCGGTGCTACCCCGAATCAAGATGAGTAGACAATGCCTGCCGTCCAAGCCGGTAATTCCGTTCTGCAGGTACGAATGAATGCTGCTGAAAGATAGATTATGCTGCTTTTCTCTTACTGAATCATCTTTAACGACCCGGGTCACACGACTAAATTATACAGCCCATCAGCATACTTTATGGTTCAAGAACTCTGCCCGGTATCTCAGAAGATGGATCAGCAAATTAAAACGGCCACATTAAATTTTAAAAACTTAATTTCAGTTTTCCACAGCCTAAATAAACAAATTCATCTGAACGCAACCAGTACAAAAGACATCTGGAGAAAAATTCTTCTTGATGCAATTGGACACGGATGAGTGGTTGTTCAGAAGAAGTGACTTTCGGTAGTCATCTTCAGCTTATTACGAGTATGTGACTTTACGTCACATGTCATCATAAAACAGCTAAAATAAAATAGCTCAGAAATTTTGTAGGATAAATTAAATATATTCTTTACTATCCCTAGCTTCTTTTCTCTCAAGTTTATCAAAATCTTTTGCATTAAATCAAGAACAATTATTCCTAGTGTCCTATAGTTGGACTACAAACCTTTGTTGATTCTTGCCACTGTCGACATAACCTGAGTAGTATTGAAAAAAAGCTTAATGTTTAATACTCAGTCAAATAAACCTTGAGTTCCTTTCATGGTTTATTATTCAGAGACTGTTTTCCTTGCCCCAAATTAAAGATATTTATCTGCATCAGATAATTACTAATGGTGGAATATACGATCTTTAGTTCAAAAATGGAAGGACAGTGATGAAAAAAGCTTCAAAATCAGCAAATATGTTTGCTGAGATTAAAAGCTGCAAATAATAAGTTGTGAACGTTGTCCATTTCAGTAAGCTAACTCCACTTTTCTCAGGAAATTTATAACTATAAACATGACACTTCCAAGGATTTGTACAGATCATAATACTTTATAATTTAGTAAACAATATTTTGGAAATCCAATAGAACTACGTTTTTGTCTTATCTATTATATTGTTGACTGTTTTGGAAGAGTACAAAGGACGATCCATTACAATAGGAACTCTGGCGAATGTTCGACAAAGTTGAATTGTTTTAGTAAACCGAGATCTGATGTTTTTGTGTGACTGAGATTACAGATATCAGTACTTCATGCAATAACATTTACTAAGGCTTATTGAGAACCTGCTAATGATATATCTCTGGTGGCAGAAGTCACGGAATAAGAGAACAACTGGTTGTAAAATATTACTGCTTTCTTTGTCAGCACCGACTTCTTAAAAATCTTTTAAACAAGCATTTGAAGTTTCAAAAGTATATGATCCACTTCATATGTACAAGTACAAATTATAAACTTAAACCTATACCGAAATTGTTATTTTATACTGTATTTATTTAATATAATTTTGAGCTAGTGAACATCTCTCATACCACTTTTTGCTATTTTACACGAGCATGATTATTCAGTTGTTTTAGTCGTTTAGTATTCCGAGGAGCGAAAAATTGGGAATTTCAAGACTGAGTCTTACATTGCTGAATTATTGCTTTGAAAATTAGATTTTGTAGCTTAGCCGTAAAACTTTAAATTGCTTTGATCTGGCTAAAATAAGTAAATAACATGTTAATAATATTTAGTAAGCTAAGTTATATAATCCTTCTTACACTAAGAGGTAGGAAGAAGCTATTTCTCTTCTAGTAAGAGCCCAGTTGGTAAATATGAACATTAATTTTCACATTAGGTTATTTTAATCACATAACTGAATAGATGGGACCCTGTTTATTATGGATATTCTCTTTTTAGACATGTAAAAGAAGTTTATTTTATCTTTTGTTGGTCTAAATGTTAAATCAGCCATGCAACTTTCACAAACATTTACTATTCTGTTTGATGCTAAAATTTAGAACGTGTTAGAAATGCTCATTATGTATCTTACAAGGAGATTCCAAGCTGCGATAATATCGGTACTGAACTAAATTCAACCCCATATGCCACAATGCAATGGTTTGTCTTTTACCTCCTATATACATTTAGGAGTGAACTGGTGCTCGAAGTTAGTATAGCAATAGCATAATTTAGATCACAGATTCTAATTAATATCTTGCTTAAGATGTTAATTTTGTAGTTGCATATTTGCACCGGACAATATACTGTTTTAGGTATAAATAATATATAATACCTTTAATTTTGATTAAGATTTGTATAATTTTTTGTCAATCTCTTCCAATTAACAGACAGATTGTGTGAACTAGCTAAAAATCTAATCCAGTAAAACACTTTGCTTAAAATTTAGTCATGTATACCTGATACGTACTTTGATTTTGGATCACTAATATTTGAGAAGTAATACTGAATATTTTCAATTTTGTAGTTATTAGATTGACTTATAAGATTTAAAACTTAAGATAGCAATAATAATCGCATTTAATTATGTTTAAGATTAAATATATTTGATGGGGAAAATATAGGCTTTGCAATTTCTGGTTAGTACAAGAATGGATTTTGATTTGAAACCTTTTCAAATCGTAGGAGTTAAATACGGTCACTTTTAACCTGAATGGATGTGATAGAAACATTTATAAATTTGTATGAATTGTTTTATGGTAATGTTATTTGAAATATGCTGTTAAAATCCAGAAATGTTGTCATAGGAATGTGAGTGATGAAATATGCTTTACACTATATTTTACTGGTAATTATTTTGGATTATGACATATACCTAAGTTGTATGCAAAGGTATTTGGTTCTTCGGTAAACAATTGTGTTTTTCAAGTAGTTCTGGCTTGCTATTAAATGAATTTTGAGCAAAAGTACTTCATCAGAGCAGATTTTCATCCACCAAAGTTAAAACAGAATAAGGTTAACACGTCGGGAGAATGTTTGTAAATATAATAGTGATATATTTTCATACAGTGCTGATAAGTAAGGCTCGGAATTTGAGGAGAAACTCTTCTTTTCGAGGGCCAATGACGAGGTCCAACATAATAAATCTATATTCACTTTGGATTACTGTAGGCCAAAAAATTGTATGGTTAATTTGTTATTCTGTCCCTTTTTTTACTTTATTTTGCTTATTAGTCCAATTTTAACCTTCTTTTACATATGAAGATCTCTTTTTGCAACTCCGTGCTCTCAACTATACCTTTTATCAATTAGAAGAGACAACAGTGATGTGTACAAATTGATATAAAGTCTAAAATACATGACTGAAAAAGGATACACTTGTCCACAGCGTGTCATTAGAATGTTATAGTTACTAAGCAACGATGTTCAACTCTAATATAATTTGGGTGTTACATGATAAATTAAAAACAATCAATCTCTCATGCAATATGTATTTATTAATCTATATCAAGGGTCTATAAATAACAATTTGGAAGAAGTGGCATATTCCTTTTTAATACTGACTGACGCAATGATCTTGGAAGCCTAATGTCAAGCATTATATTGATTAAAACTAAACTGATCACAATATTAGTGAAATTGCACCACAGTTTTACGTCCTTTCTTCCAGCTACTATGTCGTTTTTGGGGACTTTTTATGGGTGTCCTTAGGCAATTTGCGGGTCTTCAACTTCTGAGCCCTACTGACAGTTAGCAAGTTGGATTTGGGGTAGTCCTTTATTGATAGAGGACAGCTGGCTGAGAAGATAGAGTGTAATTACATGTTTTAGAAGATACCTCAACTACATTTATTCCAATCAATTATTCTTTGCACCTGATATATTTCACAAAAAGGTTTAAGAACAAAGAAATTGTAATTATTATTTTCCTTAAATAGCCCACAGCCAATTACACCACCTCTCGTGTATTTTGCTTTACAAATAATGTCATTATAATACGTAAAGCTCCTATGATGTGTTTTGAGACTACTAAAGCGGATAATTATGCAAGAAAACCAGTCTATGATATAATATACGGTGTCAAGACTAACGATAACTTTGAATTTATACAAAATGCACGCAAATGGGCAATGTTTACTCCGACTGCTGAGAGAAATGGTTTTATAATTACGAAAATTATACCGCAGTGAGAAATATGGCCAGCACGTGTCCATACGAACCAGAGAGTAGTCATAATAGGCAGTTAAAGTGTTCACATTATTTTTTATGTGTTGCATTGCTTGTTTACTGAATATGGACTTGTAATTTTAGGTTAGTAATGCATAAATCACGTAATACGTCCGTATTTGTCTTTTGTTCCAACCACTGCATATTAATGATAAGGTAAACGTCTATCCAGGTTCTATTAAACAGGATATTAACGCTAAAAAAGGTATAATAGTATTTTAAGAAGATACATTTGATTGAAACGTTTCGAAAACAGAACATTTGCAAGATGACTGTTCAGTTTCTGATAGAAAATCTTTCCAAAGAAGGGATGTTGATAGTTTTTTTTACATAAACTACTCGATATTTTTCCTTATGTCTTCCTAAAACTGGAATTTATCTGCATATCGTTTGTCAATTCACCAGCAGAAAAAGATACTAATTTTTCTGAAATATTAAACACTTCAACTGATTTAACCCAAGTCAATATTTCACCTTTGCTTTGTTTACTGCAGACTAGAAACCTGGACCGATTTTGATCATGGAACTAAAAATGTTTTCTATTTAAGTGCAGAACCAATGCTAAAGCTGATCAGTGGTCAATACTTAGAACCGAACCTTTTAACCGTTATTCCTGAATTGCTTCGAAAACTAACAAAACTTATACACCAAAGCTTGCAAGAAGGACTACATTACATAAACGTTAGGGGAGGTGAAAAAAATGGTGACGTCAAACACATATGGATCCATCCCGCGCAAACGTCAAAGCAACTTGAAAGCTTCGAGCAGTCACCACGTGGTTCAGTTCGAACGTGTTAACATTTTCTGCTTTCCTTTGGACAGAACATCAAAAGTGTTTCTAAATTCTGTTAATATAGGAGACATTAATGAATACCAAATTTGATACCTAGTGTATAAAATGTTATAAAATCCTAAAGTCTACCCCAATAAATAATTTGTAAAGCATGACAATGCAATTAACTATTATTTCAAAAGGTGAATTACGATGTGTGCCGTTCTGTTCAATACAAAAGTAATACATATTTAATTTGGAAGGTTACACTTCAAACCCCTGCCCTTAGGATGCTGTTTAAAGATTGGTATCTCTATTTTCGCAGGTTGCCCCACAACTCACCGTTTTAAGAAGCAGTTTCACAGGGCAACATCTTCGAAGAATTCTTCAAGACATCCAGCTGATGTTGACAGTTGATGAACGCTGAAGGTCTTCGTGACTCCTCATCGTAGACTTGGCCAGCAGAGGATGACGTCGATGGGACGTAAAAGAAATCAAATTGTAGTCAAAAATCTAGAAGACGATCGTTGTCGAAGCGAAAAACCAGAAGTAAAATAAAACCAAAATATAACGTAAACTTAGGAAATCCGTTGTCAATGTCGTTTCTATTTCTTGTCCGTCATAAGCATTATAGACAGAACGTGCAACTATTCAATCAGTAGGTTGAGAGGGGATTTCAATTGCGACTGACAACACAAAAAACATAAGTGCCACTGGAGGGGGCGTATGGATGTGTCGGTATGCCGAAGTGTGTGATTGCTGCCGACTCTTGGAGGGAAAAAACCCGTTGTTTAATGCCAATATAATAATGATATAGTCCTAACTCTCGGAAGACACCTCGACTCTGTTTTCACAGAGCTAGCTGTCTTGATGGCGATACGTGAGTTAAGTGTTTGGCGATGCTTTACGGCTGCTGTAGTTGGGAAGTCCTTCCCTCCACTCCCCTCCAGAACCATAGTCTCTAGGTCCACGTTGGGGGGCAAGGGGGTGCTCCGGGGTAGCACAAACGGAGGGGCAGATTTTAACCCCAGCAACTAAAGGGGAAGGGAAGTGCGACAGAGATAATGATAATGCGACGGTACAGCAGTGGGAAAGAGAGAGATCAGGGAATGAATGATGAAGAGGGGGGTAAAGAGAAGGAGGGGTACACAGCATGGTGGGAAGGGGACACACATTGGATCGCGGGTAGCGGGAGGAAGGGAACACACACACACACCAACACGTGCTCAACAATCGCCATCATTCTCTAGTCGCTTCTCGCAACCCCAGTTAGACTCTCTCTTACTCTCTCGCGGCGCAGCACGGGGGAGAGCCGCTGTGACGCAACCGAGCACGTGACCAAAACCAACCTCCCAATCACGTTACCTTCCCGCCAAGTCAAAACTCAAAATTAAACTTTCGTTTATTTCTGCTTTTAAACACATATGCTTAAACCTAACAAACCTTCTGCAAAATTCAAACAGCAAAGTAGAGGAAAACAGCGTAACATTAACCCAAATTAAAGAATAAAAAACTAAAATACTTTTCGGATAAAATTATCTTAAAATTAACCATAAAAAATAACAACAGCAAGGTAAAAGAAATAGGACTTAACATTAATCCTAGTTAAAGAATTGAAATCTAAAATTTTTGGTAAAATCGTCTCACAATTATTAATAAAAAATATAAAATACCATTTTTTTATCGAAGGGTAAAGTAAAAGAAAAAAGGCCTAACAATAACCCGGGTTGTTGTTTGTAGTGTTTAACGCCCGCTTTTACTACTACGGCACCGCAGGCGGTGACACTGATGATACATAGAATGAAGATGGAGCACCGGTGGAATGAGATGGCGGGGGAAACCGGAGTACCCGGAGAAAACCCGTCCTGACGCCGCTTCGTCCACCACGAATACCACATGCGGGTCCCTGGGATCGAACCCGGGCCGCCTAGGTGGTAGGCGAGCGCGCTAACCGCTCGGCCACGGCGCCGCCTAACCCGGGTTGAAGAATCAAAATCTAAAATAACTTTCTGATAAAATTATCTTAATATTAATGACAAAAATAACGATACTACTTTTTTTTTACCAAACACTGAAGTAAAAGAAAGAAAGCTTAACACTAGCCCCAATTAAAAAATCTAAATCTAAAATACTTTTCTATAAAATCCTGTTAAAATTAACCATGAAAATAACTATACTATTGCTTTCACCAAATAGTAAAGTAAAAGCAAAAAAGCGTACATGTAACCGAGTTAAAGAATCAAAATCTAAAATAATTTCCTTATACAATTATCTTAAAATTAATTATAAAAATAACTATACCATTTTTTATCAAACAGTAAAATAAAAGAAAAATGCATAGCATTAGCCCTCTTTAAAGAGTCAAAATCTAAAATACTTTCCTGATAAAATTATCTTAAAATTAACTATAAAAATAACGATACCATTTTTTATCAATATTATTTCTCCCATTCCAGTATTTCTTAAAAACGTACGTGTAGAATCATGTATCACTAAAATACACTAATTTAGTACTAAGCTTTATTAACAGGTATTAACTAAAAGAAAAATTACCCTGCTAAATTATACGCATTGTATTCCTAAATGATGTTATTTTTAATGGAACTAAACAGCGAGCGTATAGTTCTGTTCGACAAATTTTCCCAATTACGGGTCTGTCCATACCAGTTCAAACTTCAGTTATTTTGCTGTTGATTTGAGCATCTAGCGACAATACTTCAATATCGTTTATGTTAGCAAGGTTGCAATCAGCATTTGTGTGGAAAATTAATGAAATGTTGTATATGATTTTGTATGTCAGCTTTTGTTTGAATGTTTACTTTTTCTGCTACATAGGTATAGTAAGTAGGGAAAGTGCTGTAGGTACTTGATCCAAAATTTCACCGGAAATATATGTTTTGAGGCCTCATGAAACCAGAAAAAAAAAAGAAGGGAAAAAAACATTTTAAGAAAGAGATCAATGCGTGCGCGCAATGTTTGTTTATGTGTGTGTGTGCGCGCAATGTTTGTGTGTGTGTGTGTGTGTGTGTCTATGAAAAGCATAACTCAAAATCGAAAAGTCATTTGAGAACCAAAGCTGGGATTTAAGTTTAATATCTTTCAAGGATGCGACAGCAAGATTTTGACTTTCTCGAAAATAGTTCTAACGATTTTGATGTTTAAGATATTTTTTTGGCAAATGAAATGTATATTTTGAACTGTCTTGCTATGACCCTTGTGGTCCTGTTTATTCTTTATGACTTTTGCATAACTGGTAAGTAAGTGGTAAGAGATATAATGTAGATATATATCTTTGCCATACAAAGAGAAACGAATGTCAAAGTCGTTATATATGGATCACTCTTTGAAACATTTGACCTTTGATTATCTCTTAAATCGTACTGTATTCCCTTTACACCTAAAAGAGAATAAACAATAAGATAATTTCTGCAACTGTTTATCTCAATTAACATGAACTAGATAGAGGAATAAGTGTTTGTAAAAATAGTTTGTGCAAGGCTAAAGGAAGTTATCTAACACATCATATTTGCACCGATAAAAGTGCATAATATGAATAGGCTAAAGCCAGTGGAACAAAGTTATAGTAATAAAATGAAAAGGAATTTGGCTGACTACAGCAGTGAAGTCTGTTCAATGTTCTTATTTTCATGAGTGAGACAATCAAGTCCATTTTGGCAAATTTAATACCTTTATTACCTTTTGCGAAACTGTATTATGCGATAGAAATAATCACCATATATGAAGATGCTAGGTTAACACATTAATTTGTTTTTAAATTTTATTCTTGTCTTTTATGAAAAGCACCACTTTTTGAGTAAATAAACTGGAAGGTTTAACAAGGCTCCAAAGCATTTGTTGTAAAAAGTGTTGAAATTATTTTGTTCCACTAGAACATGGACATTTCTAAACAGACTAGGTCTAAAAATATACAAATTTAATGGAATATTGGACTGTAAATAAACGAGAGAGTGAAGCTTTCTATTTTCATCCGAATGACCAGATTAAGAGAATGACTTCATAAATGTCTTATATGCCCCTCATAAATAACTTTAGCATTTCAGTCGAGATAAATATGTGATACAAAAAGTTAATCTTGGAGAGAAAGGTGGGTAAAAATGAAAATCCGTATAAGAATCGAAGAATTCACGAATATCTCATTCCTTTTTTTTTTCTGCCCCACCCTCCTCCCTAATAATTAGGGACCATTAGTTTCTGGTCTTAAAGTAAGTATTAAGGGCATTTCATTCCTTACGTCATAACCAGAATGTTCCCAGGTCACTGTGATGTATGAAGCCAAAATTAATTTACTTGATTACCAGACAGTGAGCTCGGGTCACAGATGTCGAAATTAGGGATTTAAGGTGCCTGCAGTAATCTCACAAACCCCTCACACCACCATTGGAACACCGTATTGTTGACAGCAAACAGGGTATGAGCTGCCCTCAAACAGTATGATATTTCGGATTTAATTTTGTGATTGATGAGAGCAAAGCTAAATAGGGAAACCTGAAGAAAAATTCGGCATTATATCTAAGCATGTATATCTTTGAGATTAGAACGAACGAACATACAAATTAAGTCAGGTTAATTGCACGTATTTATTTTTCTATTTATTTTAGTGGTTCATGCACCTAGGTCTGTTAGCTGATAGAAAGAGAAGGTTAAGATTAAAACACTTTTAACTGTCGTGAACGTTCATATTCATACTTTCTTGTTTTCCTTATTTACTGCTAGTTGTAAAGACTATTACAAGTAATAGCATAAGATATCTCACCTAATCGATAAACTCTCGAGCAGAGCAGGAGAATTTATCTGGGAAAGCCAGACCGACGAGTGACATTTAATTGGACTATTTCATAAATAAAATATTAATTAAAATCGCAAAGATTTAAACCCTATAAAAATAACCTAAAATATGTTCATTTCGACTAGTGTAGTTCGATTTATTCAGTACTGTCAACTAAGGAAAACGAAACCCCAAAATTACACGTATTTCGATGAGAGGCTTTCTATTCATTTGGTGACTTCGGGTTCAAACACACAGCTCCAATTTGATTGAAGGATTCTCCGCGGTTTTCCTCGGTCGCTAGGCGTAGAATAAATTAATAAGTGAATTCTATCATCTGTTTCATCATTATATTTCATTTTATCTTTCAGTGCCATACCACACATTGGGCTGATCATCCATCCTGGGTTTGCTATGATCCAAGGCTTCCTTGCATGTGTACAGGCTGCTGACCCCCCAAAGCATAGGTTTGTAAGATCTTCGGGGTGCAAGGGCTACAAAGAGTAGGGTAATAGGTTGAAGAAGAAGAAAATATATTACACGTGATTGTTAGTTTCCCTAAATCCAATATTTGTAAGCTTGTGAAATTCACATGACCTGAAAAACTAATGCCATTTTTGTAAAAATCTGGTGTGACTTTTTAAATAAAGATAAAAAATCTTAACGCTGACTAATACCCAGTGTTCGAATCAGACTTTCTGACAACGGGGGGGGGGGGGGGGGGGGACGACGTAACTTTGTGTTATATTTATAGCAATAATAGTACTAATATTAACAGTGGTTGCATTAGTGTATTCTATATATAAACCATAGTAGTAACCAGTGGTAGTGCTGGTGACGGCGGCAGAGTTTCGTTGAAATTGCTGTGGCACCTTTGTTAAATACTGAACTTCTATCACGTCAGGTGTTGGAGAAAATCAAGAATTTATTTTATAAAATTGGATATCATGAGTCAGTTTGTATGTGCCTTAGATAAGCCAGTAGCGGTTTTAAGATGATTCTAAATGAACTGAAAACAGGTGTTTTTACTGGACCTTAGATCAGAAAATGAATATGCAACAGTAATTTTGAGGATACAATGAACCAAATCAAAAAGCAAACCTGGCAAAACTAGAAAGGTGTTATACTTAAACATTTCCTAAGAAACCGAAGGAGTTCAGATCACAAAGTCATTGTGGACATTATATTGGAAAACTTGAGAAAGCTAGGTTATAAATTGAGTTTGAAGTTACATTTCCTACAAGCTCACATTCACTATTTCCCAGATTGTTTTGGATTTCAAAGCAAGAGGTGAACGTTTTCACTAAGATTTGAAACACAGTGAAAGAAGATATAGTATTTGCACAGTTAATATGAAACCAGACTACTATTAGTAGAACATTTCTTGCTGTTAATATCAATTACATCAATTTTTGGTAGCTCTTGTGAAATGTACGTATGTTATGTTTACAATTACACAATTCTAATATAGTACATCACGTTCTAAAGCATGACAGTTACTTTGTAGAGGAGTATAAGTAATATATCTGCAATGAGTTAAGCAAACATTTTGTTTTCATCTTTGAAAAAACTCTAATGTGTTGCACTCACACGACTTTCTCTACTCTTGTAATGACTATTCTTACAAACTCATATTCGTCTATCTTCTTTCTGTTTTAATGCTTAATCTTTCAGGCCTTTGAAATTCCGTTCTCTTTGCGTGGCCAAGAGACAAAAAGGGAATAATGACCTTCCATTTGAGAAAAATTTAAGTATTGCAAAACTCATACAAATGACAAAGAATATCTCCAAAATTGTTCACTCCACAGAAAAAATGCATTTGGACATATCTTGTGTGTTTTAAGAAGATTTAGATTGTTTTGTATAGTATGATTTGGTCTATCTCTAACGGTTTACCAGTTATGCAAAAGTCATCAGGAATAAATAGAACTACTTAGGCTACAGCCATAAAATTCAAAATATGCATTTCATTTTCCAGTGAGACACCATAAACATATGGCATTTTTTCAAAACCGTTAGTCATTTTTGAAAAATGTCCCGCTTAAAGGGTAGTTCAGGATGGAGGAAGTTTCCTTGAAAATCTTTGTGGTGCATCCTTGAACGATATTAAACTTAAATACCCACTTTGTATATTAACAGACTTGTTTTCTATAGTTGCTTTCTTTAGATTCAGGGGGCCTCAAAACATGTTTCCGGTGAAATCTTGACAACTAATTTTTGGGTGGATTACAATACTGCCCCTACTTACTATAGTTGAGAAAGTAAAATTATCTGGATGTGATACGAGAAAACTGGTAACATATTTGGAGTCAGGGCCCCAAAATTAGGGGTGATAGGCATTCTAAACAATATCAAAACTTTTTTTTTTTTTTCAAAATGCAGAGCGTTTTCATGTTTTAAAGAAATTATGAATCTTATCTGTCAATAATTGCAGTATCAAATACGCATTTGCTATAAAACCTCGAACTTTTGGGTGCATTACAATACTTCCGCTTACCTACAATAGGCTGTAACTTCTCTGTTTACGTCGCTGAAGTGCTAACTGCTCCAGCAGGCCTACCAACCTCTTGATGCTGAAGGGGAGAACCGCGCCAGTAGGTCAGGAAGATTTGTCGCTTCCGTCATTGAGAAGAATCCATTGAACATGAAAGAGCCACCACGCACCTTGCAGGCTGTAAAACACCTTGCTAGTGTGAGGGTTGAAGTGCTACTCCGCCCAACACCCCTCCTCTTTCCGCCGCTCCCATAAAATGCATACGGATGAAAGGCAAACGATGTTTATCGTAATTACAGGTTGTTTAACGAGATCAACTGCGATTGTCTGCTGTTTCTGCTTCCACTTGCTGAGTTACAATGTGGATTCCTCGTCCAGCCCTCATGCTTCTCGTGCCTCTTTAAAAGAAATAACACTTACAATCGTGACGAAATGTACCTACCTCATGCCTTAGAGTGTTAACCCTTTCACTACTAGCGACAGAGTTTACTTTCATAGTCATCATTTATTTATTACACGTTTTAAAAGTTTGGTGACAAAGAGTGTTTGCGGAATGAGACTAAAAGCAACGTGTAGTAATCTTGTTAACAAAATAAAATCACTTGTAAATGTTGAGGTAGAGTATGGATTGAGCCAATTGTTGAGGCTGTGGTACGTCAGACCCCAAGAGGAAGGGATGAAGTGAGAGTGCTCTACGGGCGTGTTGGAACCGGGGCAAGTGATTCTAGTAATAAGGTTAGCATTTACTACGTTTCCGCGGGGAATTGAAATCGATTTGATTCCTCATTCTGGATTGAATGTAGCATAGAAACGCGGATTCCAATTGAACTGAACCTTGAATTTTGTTGCACGAAAAGACCTACCGCACTGAGATCGATTTGAATCCGTCAAAGATGTTGACTTGTACTGCACTCGTAATACGCCACACGCTCGTCATTTTATTTTATAATTGAAAGTGGTGTATTAAAACAACAGAGCATTTTTATTTTTCGATAATCTCGCAACATATTCATCTCAAAATTACCAACTAACCTCTATTTAAAATACGCAGTAAACATTTTCTTACTGGTTTGTCCACATAAACCTAGTGATCAAGTTAAAACTAGAATTATTTATGCTTGAGACTTCCATATCCAAATCGATCTCATTCCGATTGAATTCAACATAGAAAAGCGGATCGTATTGAGAATGTGATTGGACTCAAATCAGTTTCACTTTACTATAGTGAATGTTAACCCTAGTGACGATCGACTACTCATGCCTGGTTATTGATCTTAAAAACATCAATAATTTTATGGTTATACTTAGCTCCTGCATGGACTGTTCGTAAGTAAATATTAACAAGTAAAAGGAAGTAAATACCTAGCCAGGTAAAATGAAAATGGTAAACTTCAACTACTGAATATAATTATTACATTCTGTATCTGCAATCACAAATGTATTTATCAGAGGTTAAAACACTTAACATACAGTTCATGTACTAAAAACAGACAAAACACGCAGGCGGCTTAGATTACCAGCACTGCATGCAGGAAATGCAACTTTCCTCCATGACATGAACGGAAAGTGGATCAAAAACATTCCGAAAAATATGTTACAACATAAAAAGACAGCTATAATATTTACGCCACTCCTAGCATAATGATAGGGAGAGTTAACACTGAATTCGTAAGGTATGTTTATGATCTAAACTGTTAGAAAATATAAAGATAAATATGCCTTTTTTTTGGGTGCAGTTTCGAAATCTTCAAAAATTTAACGCTCTTTAAATTAACATTATATGGAAAATATACTTTTGTATACTTAACAATAAATAATGTTAATTTTATTGTTGAATTTATTAAATTGCTCAATTCAGAGCTAAACCTCAGCTCTGCACAGAATTAAATACATGTCACATTTTGAAGTGCGATCAGAAATAATAATTACAATAGTACATTACATGTGCTTCAAAGTTTTGAAGTTTTTATACTTGCACGCAACATTGTAACTGGAAAATGACCTAATATTACAGACAAGAATTAGGAGACGTGAAAAATCGTCTTTGGGACGACAGCAACCACATATGCGAAATTGGACCGTGGTGAATACAAAAATGGGAAATCATATGAATTCTCAAACATTCCATCCCTTCTCATTTATAGACATAGACATAATATAATGTAACTTCAATAGCCTTTTATGATTATTAGGATAAGTTGAACATTTTAGGAAGCAAATTTTTCGATATTTTTTACTAGAATTTTCTAATTTTAAAATAATCACAGTTTTAAGTTCCAGGCCGAAATTTTCGAGAAAGATACTAGGGATGATAAAATAAGTTGTGGCATGATAACGCTGGTCCGGCCAAACCAACTGCCGATCTCGCGCGCACTGCGCACGGCAGAGGTAGACAATTACCAGCTGATGCAGGCAGATGTGTGGTCAGCACTATGCTTTTCCCTACCATAATGTTGGTTTCCGTGACCTAAAATTCTCTATCAATCGCAGCTCCTCAAATTCCTTAAGATGCTGAGTGGACATTAGTCTCATACAAGGGCCAACAAATCCACAACTCCATGTGTGTTCGGAACCACGTGCATTCCATATCTGAGAATCGGAGCACCTATGATACTTATATCTACTAGAGATAAACACCCCCAAAGTGATTGACAGTTCATATAAAAAGAAAATAATAAATTTAGGTCATCAATATAATTTTACGAATAAGGTTTAGCGTAGTTTACTTTTTTTAGTATATAGATGCAAGCTGCATAGTAAACATTTCAAATTACCTAAAAATAATCTAGAGCACTTCTGGGCGACTCGTGGGAATAGCTTGTGCGACCTTCACTTTTTACCTGCTAAATACACAGTTTTCAGTGCAAGGCCGTGTGCAGTTTGCGCTCAGTGAGTACCAGTTGCGCAGCCCTGGTCAATAGCATTTAATGTGGTGCACTTAAATTTAGTAAATGTCTACTTTTAAAATGCCCTGTTTGCAATTAGCAGATCTGCATAGTGAATACGTCAATTGATATCACTAGTCTTGTACATCTATCTATCGAGCGAGATTGCTCCGGATCGTGGCCAGGGGGTGGGCGTGGGGGTGGGGGTGGGGTGGGGGCGGGGGCTGGGGCTGCATGCGTGAACCGTTGGGACCGATATACTTGCTGCTGTCAGGGAGTTTCTAACTGGGAAAATGTAGGGTCCCTGCCCTCTGCTGTGCCTGCTCTCCTGTGGTCTGGCCACCCTGTCTCCTCTCATCTCACCCTTCCCTCCCGAGGGGGGGGTCTTCTTTGGGGTACAGCCTCCGAATCTGTCCATCTCCCTTCTGTGTACCTATCTACAATGGTTCAAACGAATGGGTATGTTTTATCACAATTATTTAGAAAGTGCAAACTTTAATGGTTTAGAAACCCATAACAAAGTGAGAGACAAAGAAAATTGTGTAATAATTTGTGCTGTGTTATATTCGAGTGTTAAACTTTATTTAAAGGAAATAGAATTCATTAGAAATGAAGTAAGGAAAATAATTAAGTCAAGAATTAACGTTGATCGCTCCCGAGATATGAGAAAGAGTCTTAGTGATTGGCCACCGGCAGCTTGTAAATGTTTCAAATGTCGACTCAACGTGTGACTGGATAAACGCCATTACATACATTAAAATCGCTTCTAAGTCATGTGAATATTAGAAATCAGATTATCTGATTGTGTGTTTGTTAATACGAATAATCGCAAGTAAGGTTATGTTTGTAATCTAACTTCTACAGAGATTCCGATCTTGTGCATTGAAATCTGCACATGTATTTCCACCACAACGTTCAGGTGACAAAGACGTAGTAAAGAAGCAAGCAATTAGTGGTGATGAAGTTGTAAGCCGAACACATTTATCGTTCTCCATTAGCCGAAGCGGTAAAATGAACATACTTTGTACACCACTGAAGTTAAGAGGTTTAACCTAAGCTGAACAGCCTAAGTTTATGACCTTGTCCAAGTCGTGTGTTAGCCCAGCGCGCAGTCATAAACTTGCCACTGAACGCTCTTTCTATACTACCGACACTGAAAACATAACGATATATGTACTATTGCTAATGTAAACACACGATCAAATACTCTGTATTCATTGTTGATTTACCAGCTTTTCTGTACGTCTAGGTGACTACAAAATAAAAGTTAATTATAATGAGTTACCTACTAATAAAAGTCTTTGTTTTCCCAATGCTTTATTTTCCCAATGCTTTATTTTCCCAATTTATCCCTCTCAGTTTAAGAAGCTTGTTTCATAGTTCATTATATTTAACACTAGGTTGTAGACTTAACGAGACAATAATTATATTGGGTGCTGGAACCTAAAGGTTTAAATATCCATCTATAGGTATCTATTACTAATTTCTATACAATATTATCAAAATTGACATTCTCTTTTGTGTCGTCTACCGTCCACAGTAATTTTTACTTTCTCTACTACACATATTAAATTAGAGGAAGTATATTCCACCCAAAAATTCGATGTCGAGGTTTCACCAAAAATATGCTTTTTGATGTCGCCTGGATCCAAAAAAGCATTTTTAGAAAAAGGTTCTCATGTGTGTGTGTGTGTGTGTGTGTGTGTGTGTGTGTGTGTGTGTGTGTGTGTGTGTGTGTGTGTGTGTGTGTGTGTGTGTGTATCTCGGTCTGTGGACAGCATAACTAAAAAACGAAAAGTCAGTTAAAAACCAAAGTTGCTATTTAAGTTCAACGTGTTTCAAGGATGCGACACGAAGATTTTGAAGAAAATTGTTCCATCCTAAACTAACCTTTACATTGATTTTGTTGAAAATGGCTACAACGATTTTGATTAAAATGTCACATGTTTGAGATATTTTGATGACAAATGAAATGTGTATCTTGAATGTTCTAGCTATAGCCTATGTAGTCCTGTTTACTCTGGATGACTTTTGAACAACTCGCAAACCATCAGAGATACAAAAAGTCTTACTGCACAAAAAATGTAGATCTTGCTAAAACACACTATTTATGTCCAGACAATTTTTTTTTATAGAGTGAACCATTTCGGAGATATTCCTTGTTATTTATATAAGTTTTGGAGAACTTATACTTCTGTAAAACCTAACATCGCTATTCATTTTTTTATATATTAGACGTGCAAAGAGAACGGAATTTGAAAGCTTTAAGATATATGACTATCGCTCAAAGCCTAACCCATATTCCCGTTGCACGTGCAAGAAAACGAGCAATAAGATATCTGCAAATGTTTATCTCAACTAACACGAAGAAGATAGAAAAATAAGAGTTTGTAATAATGGTTAGTACAAGAATAGAGAAAGTCATATGAGTGCAACACATCAGATTTTTGTCTTCAGCTACCGACAAACCATTTCCTTCTCCTCCTCTTGCTCCACCTCCTCCTTTTTCTTCTTCCTCCATCTCTGCCTCCATCTGTCTGCTAATCTTTCATTTCTCTTCCCGTCTTTCCTCCCTTTCTGCCACATCCTTCTATACTGTTGTGGGTCTTTCCCTACTTATTTTATCTTCTGATTTTACTTCTAATTCTTTCCTAGGTATTCTAATTTTATCCACTCTGTTGACATGACAGTACCATGTCAGGTGTTTTTTCTCAGCTGTGTAATTATTATTAATGGTTCTTGTTTTAGTCTTTCTTATTGTTATATTCCTTGCTTTATCTATTCTTCTATTTATTTTCCTAAGAAACCTCATTTCTACTGCAGTTATTTTAATAATTACCTCAGCCCCTGAAGGGCCAAAGCTTGCCGATAAGTAACAATAAATTTTACTAGTACCTAATGTAATAAAAATAAAACTATTAATTGCATCATGCATATCAACTTTCAAAACAATAAAAGGATAACTAAACGTTAATGTCTCTGGAGTTAGTTTATAAACTTGTATGCCATTTAGCATGTATATCATAAACTAAACGTTGATTTTTGATTACTGTTTCAAATGAATCGATCTAAATTTGTAGATTTTGGACATTTCATAGATGGGTAGGTATTCTAGAATAGATTTTATATGTTGATACCGGAATTACTGACGGGGAAGATAAGTAATATAGGTGAGAAAAAATAACAAAGGGTAACTTCTGTGTTTTTAAATCATGCATATTGTAATAAGCCTAAATTACAATGTAAGAATATATCAGAGGATAGAGCTAACGATACTATTTGGGTCACATAAAAGTAATTACTTAGGCTGGTGTAGCGAATAAAACAATTAGTTCAAGGTATACCTATCTGCAGTTCAGATGTCTGTGCTTGGGAAGGAGTAGTTGCTACGCATGTAAATGCAATTCTGAAAATCAGGAAGTGAAAATTGTGATTGAGATAAAAGTTAGCACCTCTAGGAGGATTGGAACCCATATGTTGGAGCGCTCGTGTTGCTTAGTAGGCGGAATTTAAATTAATGAAATAGCTTGTATGTATCTCTAAATTCACGTCTTTGGTACGTAAGAGAAGTGTTTACTGTGATCGATCAATTATCGGCTGCCGCAGCGCTTAAAGACAGCACTTGGATTAAATAGATCAACGATCACCGTAAGGGAACTTTCAGCTTAGCATTTCTGTGACCCACACGCCATCATATGCTTTGCATTATTATTACGAAAATATTATTTTTAAACCTTACTCTATATGCTTCGAAGTTAGCAGATATAATTGAATAGTTACAAGTTGGAGTAACAAAAGTTAGAAACAGTTTAGTTCTGCAACCTTAATAATAGGTAATTTACTTAAAAACATATGATGGCCCAATAAACTGTTAATCAATTTAAGTAAGGTTGCCCATTCTCATTCCCACCCATGCACACCACTGAAGTAGCTAGTAAATACAACGCAGAACTAGATGGCAGACGATGTTGAAGGGAATGCACACAATACTTCGGCATTGCTGCAAAACTTAAAAATTCGACAGCTTCATTAACACCTGACTGATAAGTATGCATGTGGTTCAATAGAGTACGTTTGATTATCAAACTTTCAGCTTATAATTAAATTCCTTTTATACTTATAGCAGTATTATCCACATTACCAAAACTACTTTTCTTCCTTCCATTTTTCCTTTTTCCTTTCCTTCTGTCCTTTCTTCTTTTTCCTTTCTTTTTTTCCATTCCTCCTCTCTGCCCTTCCTCCCTCGTCCCTCCCTAACTTCCTTTCTTTCTTTTTGTTTTTGAAGTTAATAAATATATAACAACTGGCGATCGTTACAGCTCTAATTATATTTCTACGTAATACCAAAAGTTTTAATAGTATACATTTAAGAATTTGTCGATAAAACCAATTCATATTTTTCATAAAACTGACTAAATCTGAATATTTTCTTTAACATAACTATCTTAAATTGTGAAAACTGTTAAAATGATAGACAGGTATACTATTGCGAAGTGCTGAGATAAGATAATTGGAAAACTAGACTTACGAATGCATCTAATAGCACTGAGTCTGTCAACCGAAAAATTCTGTGCTTTGTGTAGGTATACTAAACTTAACGCTATATCTGTTTGGAAAATTTAACATCCAAAATATAGCGTGTTCACTTCAAACTTTTAAGTATTACAAGTAATATATGATGTAAGATTGGAAGCAAACAAAAGCTTCATAATTTGGGGAAACAGTGGGATATGAACTTCAAAAAACTTTGAGACTATATCTATCGTTCCTTTTACAACAGCTTGCACATAAATTTGCATATAATATCCTGAAATATCGACCACCCTATGTGTCATAATTTTTCAGTTGTAATGAGGTTGTTGGAAAAACTTTTAGTTTAATGTAACCCCAACCAAAAGTTGTTCTGATGGAGACCAGGTGGTTGTGCAGATCATTTTGTTGGAAAGTGCCCATTGATTCACCTAATTACCCACTAATTGTTATTTATAAATACCTACATTGCTTGTCTAATGAGTTCTTATTGCCTACGGAATTGGAACTCATGCTTGTTACATTATGTATTGATTTTAACACTAGGAATAATTTATTGCAATTATTTATATTACTTCAATGTTCTTATGAAATTATTAATCTCATCAGACAATAAATCCGGGATCAACCCTCAAAAGTAAAGAAGCAAGAAAGTTTGGTTCAATGCTGCCAACCTTTAAAGAACACATTTCGGGAGAAACATCGGTAGATCAGGAGAAAAACTAGTGTTCTTTAAAATGTCAACTTCAATATTAGTTAATGGAAAGTTATGTAATTACACCAATATATTCATTTATTTTAAACATCATCGAGTTTCTGTATAGATGCTGTGCTGCAAAAACATTGTTACAAAGATTTTTCCCAGGCATCAACTTAAAGTAGCCCATGTAATGATAGGTATATTCTATAATACTTTGCAACATTTCAAACATGCTGCTTCAGATAAATCATTCTTAGTCTCTATACGTTAAACCTTACATTAAGTTCTAAAGTTGTGTTTATTTGAATGCATCTTCCGCATCTATACATATTTGAGTAGTTTTATCAGTATACTATTACCAGAGCGTTTATTCTATACGCTCTGCTATTACTGTGATAGATATAGTGCTTCAAATTTAAAATCGTAAAAATAATATTGAAACACACCGACTGAAATGGTTCCGCGGTAACGTGGAAGACTCGCATTGGCAGTCCCGGATTGAAATCTCGTTGACTCACCAATCTGACTGGGTTTTTCCCGTGGTTTCCCATAATCACCAAGATAAATATTGAATTGGATATTTAATATTATGACCCAAATTTCGTGATGGATATAGTGCTTCAAATTTAAAATCGTAAAAACAATATTGAAACACACCGACTGAAATGGTTCCGTGGTAACGTGGAAGACTCGCATTGGCAGTCCCGGATTTAAATCTCGTTGACTCACCAATCTGACTGGGTTTTTCCCGTGGTTTCCCATAATCACCAAGATAAATATTGAATTGGATATTTAATACTATGACCCAAATTTCCATCTTAGATCTAAAACAATAGTATAAATGAAAAATAGATGGTAATAGTGAATACTGTGCCATCTATCCACAAATGATGTAGGTAAGCAGATAGTCTAGATGGCACCCTAATGCCATCTGCTGTCAGAACGGCAGAGGTACAGCTGTCCTGCATTGATCCCTCTATGGACGAGTGACGAAGCAAGAAATATGTTATGGGGGATGAGACGTTAACCCTAGCATTACGAAGCTTTATTCCAGAACTTAGAATACCAAGGTGGAGGGGGAGGGGGAGGTTACTTTGTGACCACCATTGGTAACCAAATGTTTGAGCAATTTTTAAAAATAAAGTTATTTTAAAATTGGGTATTATATATCATGTTTCTAAACGTAATACCAATCTAACATTGTTTAGCTATTCCTTTTTTACTTTTTGCATTAATCACATTGTACGGACGGGGAACACCTTGCGAGCTCATTGTTTCTCAAAAAGACCAACAATGAAAGCTTTAAAACTATTAAGCAATTAAGTAGCAGAAGCACTTACTGACAATAACTATTAACTGCATGGCTTTAATCCAAAAAATAAGAAACAGAATTTGAAAAATTACAGAAGATGGGCATAAAGTGTCCCCCTCCCATTGGTAATGCTAGGGTTAAAAGCTAACTGTAGATGTATCTGCAGATAGACTGGATGGTACCCTAATGACTTCTGCCGTCACAGAGTTGGAGGTACAGTTGCCCTGCACTGCTCCCTCTGTAGACTAGTGACGAAGCAGGATGGTATAGATAGGGATGGTAGGCTAACTGTCCGTCACATTATTATACAGGTATCTCCTAACAGATCCGTCGCTATATGCCTACATACGTAAAGCAACTTAAAAGAAATAGAGAGAAAGTTAATTTGTTTGTCGCGAAAATGCAATGCCAATTTTTTTAAAAATTGTATGCACCTATACAAACTATGAGCTGAAGTAACGAAAGTTAAATCGACTTATCATTGCATAAAGCATTAGCGATGCACAAGATTCCAACAGGAAACAGATATAGGGATTATAAAGAATTTTAACATAAAATCAACCTTTGATATTGCATCCACCTAAGAATGGAAAATTTGTGGATAGGCACATAAATATTCATTGTATGAAAGAAAAACTCGGCTCCTTCAAGCGATAATGCTGAATTTGTTTTAAAATCGTTGGTCGAAATAATAAATCATGTCATCCTTCATCTAAATAATTACAAGCGCCACCGATAGAAATGACCTAAGTTACATTGACTCCAATTTTCTTGTGAAATAGATTAGTTTATAAAAATATACCACATTTTATGATGAATTACTTATCAGCCCTCTGATCTATGATCTCATCGCAGTTTCAGACAGGCAAGAAAATAATGTATTCTCTACACATTGTTCCCAAGTTTTAATTTTCAGTTTACGAACTAATTACACGACACAAAAACAAATGACAGGCACACTGAGTCTGTAATTTAAAGACATAAAGTTATTTGTTCTTTTCTTTTCTTTCCCAACTACACTTTGGAAAATCTAAATTATTAGCGCAAGAGCGAGGTCAGTGAAGAAACAGGTTAACAGTATCCATTTATTTTTTCTGACGTCTTGGCGCTCTGCAAAACACGACCTTCAACAAAATTTTGATAAGAAGTGCAAATAACATTAAAAATCATATGGAATTTTATCTTAGACTAATTATATACTTTATACCTGAGAGAATTTATGTCTTATTGTGTTCAGAGCGAAAATTTATTAATATGTGTAAGGATTCTTTCAAAATATCAGAACAAAATTGATAAAAGATACCTTAAACTGCAGGCTTTTCTTTAAAGAATATAACTTTTAAATTATATCTTAGCAACTTTCCATAACATAATAACTTCCTTCTTATTAAACATAAGATGAATTCTTAACGCTTTTATGTTTACCATGTTTCAAGTAAGGGATTGTTTAGTAAAGCAAACTAATTTTTACTTTCTCTACTGGTAAGTAGGGGAAGTATTGTATTCCACCCAAAAATTCGAAGTCGAGATTTCACCGGAAATACATGTTTTGAGGCCCCCTGAATCCAAAAAAAGCATTTTTAGAAAAAGGTCCGAGTGTGTGTCTGTGTGTCTGTGTGTCTGTCAGTCTGTCAGTCTGTGGACAGCATAGCTCAAAAACGAAAAGTCGGTTAGAAACCAAAGTTTGTATTTAAGTTTAATGTCGTTCAAGGATGTGACACGAAGATTTTGAAGAAAATATCCCCACCCTAAACTACCCTTTACATGGAAAATTTTTCGAAAATTTTTATTTTCTTGAAAATGGCTCTAACGATTTTGATTAAAATGTCATATGTTTGAGATATTTTTATGACAAATGAAATGTATATCTTGAATTTTCTGGTTATAGCCCCTGTAGTCGTATTTACTCTGGACGACTTTTGCATAACTGGTAAACCGTTAGAGATAGACCAAATTATACTATACAAACAATGTAGATCTTGCTAAAATACACAATTTATGTCTCAATACATTTTCTTGTTGGGTGAACCATTTCGGAGATATACCTTGTTATGTGTGTGAGTTTCGGAAAACTTGGAACTTTCGTGAAATGGGTCATCGTTGTTCATTTTTTTATATGTTACGTGTACAAAGAGAACGGAATCTCAAAGCTTTAAAAGATTTGACTATCGCACAAAGCCTACTGTATTCCAATATTCCCCTTGCACCTACGAGGAAATAAGCAATAAGATAATTTGTACAAATGTTTATTTTAACTAACACGAAGAAGATATAGGAATAAGAGTTTGTAAGAATGGTTAGTACAAGAGTAGAGAAAGTCATGTGAGTGCAACACATCAGATTTTTGATATATTAATCTATACATTATAGCTCGTAATACTTAATTGAGAAATAGAACTCTTACTCCCTCCCTCTCTCCCTGTCTTTCTCTCTCTCTCTCTCAATAAAATTTGCATTCGTCTAAACATATAAACGGTTTAGGGAAACCTAAAACGCAAAAATTGGCAAAAATGCCATAATTGGCTATTTGCTAAGTCTTATTTTGATTTCATAGATATTTTATAATTTTAAGTAAAAATTCATATATTTAAAATACTGGTTTTTAGAAAAGAATACTATCCATCTTTTTTACTTTCTGTACTGCGTATGGTAGATAGGGGAAGTTTTGCATTCCATCCAAATTAAGATACCAAGATTTCACCAGACATATGTTTTGGGATCCTTTACTTCAGACTAGCCTTTATATGGACAATTTTGATTTTATCAACAATGGCTCTAAAGATTTTCATCAAAATACCATACTTTTAAGATCTTTTTTATATGATAAATGAAATGTATACATTGCATTTTCTGTAAATGTGCCCAGAAGCCCTCTACAGTCTGGACAACTGATAATCTTACTCTACAGGAAATGTAGAGCTGGTTAAAACACAATTTGTCTTACGATTTGTATTTTATGGAGTAAACCATTTGGAAGATATTCTTTGTTATGTATCCGAGTTTTCCAATACTCATGCCAATCTCCGATGGAAAGCCGTTGTTCACTTTTTATTTCTTGGCCATGCAAAGCTAACGGAATTTCAAAACCCTCATATAGCGACTATTTTTAAAAGATTTTATTGTTGATAAAGCGTGGTATTCCCATGTTCTCCTTGGAGCTACAAGAAAATTTGCAGTAAGTTAATCCCTGCAGATATTTATCTCAAGTAACATGAAATACGAGAGATAAAGGAATAAGCGTTTATAGGAATAGTTTATGCTTGGGCAGAGAAAGTCATGTGAGTGCTACACATCAGATTTTAGTAGTTTCATTTCCCCTTTTAGCTTCTTTACCCTTATGACTTAAGAAACAAGTGATGCCGTTATTACTTGTTGAACCAGAGTTAAGAACACTCGCACGTTCATACTTCCACATTCTTTGAGGGATAGGGAATTATTCTGGTTAAATAAAAATGCCGACCCCTGCCGGGGATCGAATCCTGGACCTGGCTTGAGGAGCCAGAACGCTGACCTCTCGACCGCAAAGGAAGTTCCTGCTATTTTGTAGTGCAAGTTTTGCTCACTTCAGAGAAAAAAGTCAAAGCTTCTATACTTTGGAGTAGAGAAGTAAATTTCATCCTATCTTTTAGGGGAAGGTTTCCTCCACAAATTGGTATTACTGTTCTAAATGATTTCATTGCTTGCAATTATATGTGAATTTGATGCACAGTTTTTGCTTTGAACAGCTTTTTCTATGAATGGCATGATCTTGCGTCAAGACTCGGAAGCTATTGAAGATAAGGAATCTTTCACGAGGATAAGTAGGCGATAGTACTTCTACCTCTTTCTATATTACTGAAAGTATTGATACAATTTCATTCTCATTTTAACAAGCGACAGTCATGCCTATGAGCCAGTAAAGCAGCCGTGACGTCACTAGTACCCGCTAAAGCACAATGATTTTAACTATTTCTATAAAGTTGAACTTCCGAAGTAGTGGCAAATTGAAGGTTGATAAGATTGCTGATGGAGATACTTCCTGATCCTATCCCTGCATTCGTTTGCAGTTTAATTCATTTCAAACATTAAAATGGTCATATGATCACGATCATTACTGTATTTTCGTTTAATCTCTTAGAAAGAGTTATTTTTACTGGCAACTGATTTTGTTGAATTTAAGCAACATATCGCTAAATTTGTAGTAGTCTTAATAGTGTAAAATGTGACTCTACATTGCCTTTTCGGTATTTTCTTGTACTGTGAATACAGAGTTTTTGTTTGAGATGACCAAATTACCCTTTTTTGATGCGAGTAATTTTTCTAAAAGATCCATTGGTTTCTGTAATTCGTTTTCTGTTCTCTGTATGATTATCATAAATGTCACGCGTGATTGTCAAATTATTGATAACTTTATGTAGAGAATTTGACTGCCTTATAAGCGTCGGTCAGCAACAATGTCAGTTTAGAACAAACGCCGTTCCAAACAGGTCTAGAAGCTTTCTAGAACTTGTTTACGAGAGGAACCGAGAAATTTCGTTTTCCATAAAAATCGCCGGTGATTGAGATATTACATAAGCGAGCCGGCACTGTCCTAAATAAGTGCAATAGCTTGGCAATTTGACGCAAGTGTCTATGTTTAAATGTTAAAAATGCCTAATTCTCTAATTCTCGCTTCAGCATCTAATACTGACGTAGATGAAATAATTCCAAGTGGGAAGCCTCAATTACAGAATGCAACAAGAAATACATTTGAAATCAGCTTGACAAAACAGCTGATAGGCCAAGTGTTGGTTAAAAGGAATAAACTGTATGTGCAGGCAGGGAACTAGCTCAATAGTATTTAATCTTGTAGGCCGTGCCAAATTTCGATATCGAGATTTCACCAGAAATATATGTTTTGAGGCCACCTGAATCCAAAAAGGTAGCTATAGAAAACGGTCCGTGTGTGTGTGTGTGTGTGTGTGTGTGTGTGTGTGTGTGTGTGTGTGTGTGTGTGTGTGTGTGTGGTGTGTCTGTGTGTGTGTGTGATAACTCAAAAACGAGAAGTCGGTGAAAAGCCAAAAGTTAGTATTTAAGTTTAATATCTTCCAAGAACTCGACAAAGATTTTGAAGAAGATTCCTCCACGCTAAAGTACCTAACCTTTTCATGGAAAACTTTTCGAAAATTTTGATTTTCTCAAAAATGTATAACCATTTTGATTAGAATACCAAATGTTTAAGATATTTTTATGGCAAATGAAATTTATATTTTGAATTTTCTGGCTATAGCCTATCAGTCTTGTTTACTTTTGATGATTTATTTATAACTGGTAAACCATAAGAGATAGATCAACTCTTACTATACAAAAGTTAGATATTTGTTTTACACAAGTTATGAACAAATGGATTTTTTGTAGTCAACCATTTCGGAGGTATTTCTTGTTATGTGTGTGCGTTTTAAACTTTTCTCAAACGGAAGGTCGTTAGTTACTTTATTTCTTGGCCATGCAAACAAGAAGAGTTTTTTAAGAATAGTTAGTACAAGAGTAGAGAGAGCAATGTGAGAGCAACACATCACATTTTTATATTTTTCCTTTAGGCTTTATTGGTAGTCGTCAAAAGCACGAATAAATAAATTACACAAATTTGATAGTTGCCATTTATGCAGCAATGAGCTGGAATGGCGTCTTGGCCATGCATTTTGCATACATTTTCCATTGCAGGGGCATGTGGCTAGCAACGACCACGTGCGCGTGGTGATGGATCGCTAGTGATAAGGTGAAAGAGCCATAAGTTTCAACACCTTTCTCGCAGTTTGTGTGTATGACGGTGGTGTAGGGAGGGTAGTTTGGGAGGGGAAGCTCGACTCTAATTGGTCTGATTTACGTACGTTTTCCTGTACAACATAGGCAACAGGTTCTCTCTGAGGCCGCCTCCGCCACCGGGTTTATCTTCTTGGGGATATTTTATAACTAGTCTCCTGTTTAACAAAATATCATACGTGCCACCGCCCGTATGCAATCTCGGCGGAATTTCTTTTTTTGTGTGCACGCTCCTGCTGGTGATGCTTTTTGTGTGTGGGACGCTTGTGTAATACACAAATCGTCATGGCATTCAATTAGCCTGAGGCGGGAATGAGAAACGACTGTGGTTCCACAGCTGTGGCCCGCAACCTTTCTCTATTTCAGTTTCACAAACACAACCTGCTGCTAAAACCAGATTTGCAACTCTCCCAGTGCAGAAAACAAGCAAGCGAATTTTGTGTATTTAATGGGAAATGTGGGTAAAATATAAACTGCCTAACAAAAACATTTTATATTTGAGGCAACTTGTTTTCCGAAAGTTTTCAATTCAAGAGTTCTGTACAAAAAGGGCTCATGCTACAGGCTTCATGGAGTCAATGCCATGGTACTCATAGGTAACGAAAAATAATACGAAATTAAAAACATCAGAATCCTCACTCTAGAGGCACTAGAGTTAAAATTCTTTCAATATTAACATACGGCACCGAAATCATTTTGTCGCATGAGAAGTTAAAAGTCATAATTCACACGATCCAAAAATCTAAATGTTGGTAAACAACCGAAAACCAATTGATATTTGTTAAACTCTACTTCCACTTGGGTAGAAGCCATTACTATGTGCCTAAATATTACGAATTGCCTTTCAAATTGTGTTTATTTGTGAAAGAATGAAAATTATTGGGCTTTAAATGATGGATGTGAGTTTTGACTCTTATCTCCGGATTATGAGAGTTCTAAAAAGTACCCCTTTGAAACATTTGAGTTTTGATGGTAAATATTTAAGAACAACACTTGAATGTCAGCAACAAAAGGAGCTAGATGACCACAGAAATAAATGAAATAATCAATTAAATTAATTAAACAACTGTTTAGGAACGTTAATGCTTATTTATCTTTGCAACTTTAAGTAGCAACTTCGTATGACAACCTTGCTAATTTGGCTTGGTTTCTTTTCCACATTCCTGGAGCAGCTGCACATTTCCTTGGTGCAATAGTTGACACCTTTTTTCCGTCACTATATGCGTGAAGATCTTTACAATTCAACCGGTCAAATTGAGGGTAATTATAAAAGAACTGAGAGTAGAGTCCTCCTCAGCCTAAGTACAGAGTGACACTATGGCGAAGGGAGAAGGCAATTGGTCGGAAAAGCGATAAAACAAGAACCAAAGGATCTTGAGACTTTTGACATAAACCGTAAGTTTGTCACCTATGTCCTGTTTTTGTTTCTAGGCAACGTAGGTTTCTTGCTTTTAAAGCAGGCATGGGCACGAGAAGAGAGGTACCGATTGAACTTGCCTTACACACCCCACTGAGTGACAAAGGTTGTCTGGATACAACACGTGTAGTGGTGGGTTCGTTCTACTGGCGTGTTATTAAGTATTTTGTTTATATTAAACATATTTTGCATAAAATAATTATTACAACCATCTACTGTTGTTAGGCAAATTACATAATTTTGAAGTTCATAACATTCATTTCTCTTATGCTACCTTATGATCAACAGACTAAATTGTTTCTCTTTCACTATTAATAAATCAGTAAAGTTCCATTGCCATTTAGCCTTAAAAATATTTTAAAACTGTTTGAGCAACATAATAAATTCTTTAGTTTTCAACTTAATATTATGTTGAAGCTTTGAAACACGAAATACATGTTTATATTAAATAAAACTAAATAGTGGAATCATGTCGTCCCTTTTATATGTTTACAAATATCACTATTTAAAAAGTAGCTGAAATTGTAAATAAATACCTATAAGATCACCAAACATTGATCTGATCAAAGTGGCGTTTGATATTGTAACGCTTTACATTTGCAAAATGAAATCCGCATATCTACCACTCTTCATGAAAAAGCGATTCTCGCCTTTGAATGAGGTGGTCGGAACATGAGCAGCAATGAGGCCGGTGGAGTGAGGCAAAAACGTGTTCCAGGGGAGTGGCCCAGCTGAGTCATTTTACTCATGCCTGTTTTAAAGTCCTTACGAGTGTAAGTAAGTACATTTAAAGATATTTGTTTTTAAATATTGTACCCTGAATCAATCCTGGACTGTAGCTGGAAGACCTTATTGCAAGTAAAGGAAAACGTACGTGCCTTGTATTAAAAGTGTAGTTTAACGCTTTTTCTTTAAAAAGAGTAAAATTAAGGAACTTATTAACTCAACGTGAAACATTTATTTTCGTTATGTAGTTAGCTTTAGAAGCATATGTGCCTAGTGTTAGGATATTTCATTTGCATATCTACAGACAGTGTCTACAAAAAACAGCATGAAAAATATATCAGAAAATGATTTTCGACTCGAGCAACATTTAGAGCGGATGTTTATTTTATATAACGCACAATAAAATACATAGAACTCACTCCTTAAAATATTTATCAGAGTTTTAGTTGCGGATATCTACTCCTTCTGGCATGAAAAGCACAAAATTAAACCAGGTGTTAAATTATCTACATGCTCAACGCTGTTGAAACATGAAGTAAGCGAACGCTATCACTCAAATAAATTAATACTAAAGTTTGCAATGCAATTTATAGCACCTTTACTTGCCTATACAAGGGAAAAAAACTTGTTTCTCAATTTTCGTCAATGATGTGTGAAACGAAGTATGAACAACTAAAACTACCAGTCGAGTTTATAAATACCATAACCTTCATAAACCGCTGTTTACGATCTTGTTCAAACGTAACACGTTTTCTTGATGAGATGCATAGGAAGGATCTTGTATGCAAAAAAGGCGGTGGAAACACTTTCACGTTACTTTTAGCTCTTAGCAAAGTCGTTTAAAATTCATCGTGTTTATATGGAAAAATTAGAATAATAATTACTACAAAAGCAAAGAGATAGAATTTCTAATTTGAAAATCTCGTTTTAACATTGACACTAATAGCGATATTGGATGTAGGAAACACACATATTCCTCACACAAGTTCTATAATACTAGAGTTTTGACGCTTATAGGACCACTCATGTGACTGCAATTGCGAATATTGTCAAAGAGTTATCTCTTTAGAGAAGAACAGTAGTAAATGTGGCAATGAAAATGTATTATTCGAAAAATAAATTGCTATGTATCGCGGACCCTAGTGATCTAGCTGTCGACGGGCCTTTAAACCCAACATATTCATTCATTCATTTGCTCATACGACATTGTCTAGCCATTATAAAGTGACATAAGATCCTTAAATGGTTTAATATCCATATGAAGTCACTTTTCCAATTCGTTCTGTTAATCACCATAAGAAATTTTTCGAAAACGCTTAATAATACGAATATATTAGTTAACACAAATTGAATGTCTTAATTGTTTCAAATATATATTAATGACATTTTCCTAAAATGGAAGCAGATTTTTAACAAAGGACTTAGAATAAACAATCATACAGAGATAAAGGCCTTATTATATGCAGACGATGTTGTAGTAATACAGAAAAGTGAATATGATTTACAACGTGCTATATATATGAATTAAGTTTAATATGTAAGTAGTATAATTTTAAGATTTCTAAAACAAAATCCAAGATAATGGCCTTTTAGGGTAGGCAAAAAGTAAGATCTAAAATTATATTAGATGATCAACCTTTAGAATAAGTCCCAAGTTTCAGGTACCTTGAATGTGAAATAGGCTCACAAAAAGAAAGAGATATAAATCTAAAATTACCAACGACGTTGATATGATCCTGGCAATTGACAGCGTCGCTAAACAACAAAATAATTTTAAAACTGCTTTAGGCTAAATAATTTCGATATTAATTACATTAATATAGCTTAAAATTACTGTTATACACAAAAGAATATATACATTCACAGAAACGCTTTTGCGGTTAGCAGCAACAGCAGTCACTAAGCATCAACTGGTCACTTCAAATCACACTCACTTACTTTTCTTGAAACAGCATGGATTAAATTAATCTTAAGCTAGACATACATTAGAGTCTGAAATGGATAGACGAAACTTATCTTACAATGAGCTGATACTGGATGGGTAGAAAATAAAAAGAAGGGGGGAAAACACTTCCGGAGTACTGGATGGGAAAAATTTGTTTGCCAAAAGATATTCTGAAAGGAATGGTAAGTGGATTGAAGATACCGTTTGATAGACAATATTATGATAAATACAAAGCAGTATTATTGATCGATAGATCTACCGATTTTCATGAGTGAAAATTATTGAACGGTAATCATTCTAAGTGTTAAGCAAGCTGAGTTGGTAGAGTATCTGCCTGTTGTGTGAGGTGTCTCGGGTTCGATTTCTGGTGGGGCTCGCGAAGGTTTTCTTTAAGCAAGGTTTCTCAGTATACCCAATTGCCCACTCTGGTATTATGTGTGTGTGCGTGCGTGCGTGCTTGTGTGTGTGTGTTATTGGTTATTTAGTAACCAAACCGCCCACAAAACAAGACTTTAGGAATGCCACTGGCCAAAAGCCAAACCACAGTGCAATCATACAATTATGACAAGCTAATCTACAATCTGCACAAATATATGACTCCAACAGTTACAGCAAAGATAGGTTGTACCTGTTACGTAGCTTCAGACTATTCCGTTATGAACCTTATCAGATACACACATAATAAAGCTTACGGCAGCTTTTCTGATAATTTAGAATTTTACTTTTTTACCACTTACATAATGACTTGAAGTATTGTATTCTCTAAAAAAATTGAACATCAAAATTTCATCAAAAATGCATATTTCAAGGCCCATTACTTCATGAATAAATACCAAAAGAATTACAAAATAATCCTTCTATGTGGATAGGCGTATATGTGCACTCGCGTCTGAGCAGCATACGTCAAGAACAAAATATCCATAATAAACTTGAGACAAGTCAATGTGAGCCAAAGATGGGCCACGAAAATTTAAAAAAAAAAAAAGAAAGAAAGAAATCTTACCCCACATTACTCTCTACACGGAAAATACCCTGTAATTTTCTATCTAAAAAATAACGGGAGATTTTAATTAAAATTACATAACTAAGTTATGTACACTACAAAATAAATCATGTAAATATCGTTAATTTTCTGGAACAGCCTGCAAAGTTCTCTTGATTCGGAATGAATTTTCTGTAACTTTCCAGAAATAGACAAAACTGTATTATCTACAAAAAATGGAGAATTGTTCTTAAAAACATTATATTTATTTCAAATACGTAACTTCTTTTATGAACAGAGATTCAAGGAAGATTTATACATGACTTTAAAACACACACTTTATTTAATAGAAAATTCATGTAGCATCAGGCATTTCAACACCTTTGTCATTTTTAAGTAGTCACCATTGAGCTTCATCTTGCGATGAATGAGAAAAGTTTGGAACTTCAATTTATAGCAACCCTGTTTTTATTATTGTACTGATGCTGCGGCCTCCTGCATTGCTCTTGTATCTACATATAGATCTATAGTGAAGCAATTTGTGCAAACCTTTGTCACAAAGTATAGAGAAAAGATAAAAGTACGTCACAATGAATAAATATGGTAATATGTATATAACACAGTTTAATTGATATTGACGATATTGTCCAAACCGTCCATTTCTGGAAATGAAAACCATATTGCCATCCCGCACAACATACTAAGTGTTGTCCACCGACAACGCTTATGCACAGTATAATGTGCAAGATGTCAAATTGATTGATTTTCGGATAGGAATCCCTGTCCAGAAATGCACGGTTTGGACGTTGGGGAGCATCGAAGTTCGCGAACGAATGGTTGTGAAAATAGGTATGTTAACATTAGTTTTGGTATCTTAACACAGAAGGTATGCAATCCTTTAGCCATCTGACTACTGGGATGAACGTGAACATATCATTCCTGCGCATGCGCTAAATTCCCCCATAACGTTCTTGGTGCATATCCTACTGCGCTACTCGCGTAGTTTCCAGTACAGCAACGTTTTTAAGAGCCGTACACAAATGCTGAAATGGCCGACGTGAGCTCCAGCACGCTTTGATGTAAATGTGCGAAATCACCTTAACGTCACATACTAAAATCGATCAATTGGTAGAGGTGGACCAGTTCCTTGAAAAACAATCAGTTTGCTATCCCACACATCTAAGCGTTGTCGGTTTTGTTTTAGGACATCCTGTATATGTAGCAAAATATGAAAAGAAAATCGAAATAGTTCTCTTATTATGTATTACTCTTTTGAAAAATGTGCAGTAAATAATAGCTGTTTAGAAGCAGGTTGCTTGCTGCGTTGCAAAGTTGCTTATTATTATTTTATTTTGTTGTTTTAACGACGCTGTCAATTGCCAGGATCACATCAGCGTCGCCGGTGTGCCGGAATTTCGTCCTGCAGGAGTTCTTTTACATGCCAGTAAATCTACTGACATGGAGCTGTCGTTTTTAAGTACACGTAAAGACCATCGACCTGGGCCAGATTTGAACCCGCGACCTTGGGATCAGTAGGCCAGCGTCCAACTGAGCCACCCAGACTGACTGCAAAGTTACTTTATTTACAAGTAGAGTGAGGAGTGCGTGAGTAAATGAGTGAGTGAGTGAATGAGCGAGTGGGATTTAAGGATCCGTCGACAACAAGGTTACCTGGGTCCTTTATTTGGGTTATATATACCAATTACAAAGTAAATTTATACCAATATTTTGTATTATTATTTGTGTTTACAAGCCAGTTGGTAAAAAGTGTAGCTCCATCATAAGGAAAATGCACAAATTTGTTATATTATGTCACCTACAAGGTGCATTAGTTATATCGTAGAAGAATTTGCTGTATTACCGGTTTTTAAAATAGCACATTACTTACAAGCTGCACAGACATGACAGAAAGGGTAGGGACAGTGAGGGAGAGAGTCTAAAAGAAGTGAGAAAGTTTAAAGGAGGATAGAGAGGGAATGGGAGGAGAAAAATGCTCCTCATGGAACAACCAGTAGAGAGAGAGATAAGCAGTTAACGCAAGTAGAATATGCTTTAAACACACTCGAAGATAAATTAGTCTTGTGTGCCCTTTCTCAAGAGGGGCAGCATATGCCTAAGCATATTAATTATATTTCTAATAACGATCATTGTCGTACATTGTCGGCACTATTCTCAATGCAGTATATCAACCGGATATGTTTAAACAATTAAATGTCGCATTTGATTAGTTTCACTACAGACTGTCACACAGTGCTGGGCATCTTGCTCAGATCTTAAACAGAACATTAATGTCAAGGCGAAGATTAACGACATATTGTCATGAGATGTACACCTGGTAGATGGAATGCTAGGGGAAGTCTTATTCACCAAGTGAGCAATCCTCAAGGCCATTTCACAGTTTCTGCTGTCGCATGCCTCACTCAGATTAATGTGGGTTCAGGCAACTGAAATCCGAAAATCCACGGTGAAATTAGGATTTGTTTGTTTGTTTTGATATATAGCTCTGATGGAAGACTGTGAATCTGCTAAGTATTACAGCTTGTTCGAATGCTTCGAATCTGTAAACTAAATGTTGTAAAACTAGGGAGACGGCCTCTATTTCTTCACCAAAATTTGTGTGGTATTTGCCTAGTGGAGAATAGTGTTAGAGGAGTCTACTGAACTTTCCGGCACCTGCTTCTTTGTCATCGATTTCTGAGCCATTAGCACACGTAGGAATGGAAGGCAATGAGATAGCGGATGGACTGGCAAAACGGCAGTACAGCGCAAATGGGTACAAAACCAGTTACAATCAATAGCCAAAAAAGCTCATCTAAATGGAACCTGTCAGTCATGGAAAGAGAAGGCTTGTCAGTATGTAAAAGGGAAAAAGTGGGAAACAATCAATGACTTATGGGTAAAAAGGTAAAAACAAAAGCAAGGATGCAAGCTGTGGCAAATTTTCGATTTGAAACTGGATATGATTGCTACGCAGCACAAAATAGAAATATACCAGACGGAAGAGTGTCATCTACAAGGAGCCCGGAACAAGGATGGACTCTTCTGCATTACACAGGATTTGATCCCAGTCTACAGAAATATATTGGGCCGCTAGTCGTTTTAGGTATTGAGTCATTTGTGAATTTATTATGACTATATTATTGGTGGTTATATTTATTATATTTGTATTATATTTGTACATCTCAATTCACATGTAATGGGATGAGTTCCCTAATAGATTCAAGTTAAACAAAGTCATCTGTAACAACAATCAGAATTTGGTTCTGAAACTGTTTGTTACATTCCTGCTGAAGAGTGCTTAGCCATTCTATTACGATTTTTAGATGAATCGAAATTACCCGTGTAATACTATATAATATGCGGTAAAAGAAAAATAGTTTCAGAAAGATAAAAACACACAAGGTGTTTCAGAGAAATCTTCTTTCCTCCATCATGTAAACATTTCCCGAGTTTTGTTTATTAATCAACCATGCAACTACTGGATGATCAGAATAGAGCAGAACAGATTTTACGGCTCTCAGCCACTCGGCGGTGAAGAGCGAGGCTTCAGTGCGAGTTCAACATAGCAAACGTTGCACGTGTTTATTTCTTGACGCAATATAGTGCGTATTAAGCTAAATTGCTCTATTCAAACAGCGGTTTTTCTTCCCCAAAAAGTACTCATTCATGACTCATACGTCCGACAAAATCACAAAGGCAACTTCTCCTTGCAGCAAATCCATGATGTATTTCTAGACAGAGTTATTACTAACAAGATATGGCCCCAGCGTCTTAGTAATTTAACCACCTGCGCTGTTTATCTCTGGTAAAGGGTATTAAAAGAGAAAATTTACAAAACAAATGCACACACGGAAATTTGAACATTATATTAGTCAAGGAATTGTTGCTTTTTCTGAGTGAGAACTGCAACGTGTAATGGCCAATTTCCTAAAGCTTGAACAACGAAGGGAAGAACTTCCAATCTTGATATAGACTACTCGTTCGTTGTAGGCGAATGTCCTTCATCGAAGGTACAATGAGCTAACCTGCCCTTAATAAACAAATCAGTAAATAGTTTATTACAATAACAAGCAGCTTTGCTTCCCATGTTTATGTTTCCAAGAGTACACAGAGTACAGTTGACTGCAGAGTTTGTGTGGTATGTGTGTAATCATTGCTAGTGTTTTAACAAGACATATGAAAACGACAGCAATTCAGACGAAGAAGACGAGGGAGAAAATGTCAGCAACGAGGAATATCTCGGAAATAATTCACTCAAAAAGGAAAAAAAAAGTATTTGGATGTGTGTTCTTTAATGAGATCTCATTTTTGTATAGTACTATTTGGCCTATCTCCTACGGCTTACTAGTTATGCAAAAGTCATCAAGAATTAACAGGGCTACATAGGCTTTAGCCAGAAAATGCATAAAATACATTTCATTTGTCATAAAGATGTCTTATATGGCATTTTAATCAGCATTTTTAGAGATATTTTTCAGAAAATCAAAATTTTCATGTAAAGGGTGGTTTAAGGTGGAAGAATTTTTTTCAAAATCATCGTGTTGCATCCTTGGAAGATATGAAACTCAAATATCAACTTTGGTTTTTAAACGACTTTTCGTTTTTTGAGTTATGTTGTTCACAGACACACAGAGACATAAACACAGAGGGACCTTTATTAAAAAAAAGATTGGATTCAGTGTACCTCAAAAATATATTTCCAGTGAAATGTCGACATCGAAGTTTGGGTGGAATACAATACTTTCCCTATTTACTATACCTAGAGCAGAGAGTAAACATGATTTTGGGCAATAGCGGGTTAATCTGCGTCACAGTGTGCTTTAATATTCAGATAACGCCCATAAGGATTACTTGAACTTTCAGCTAGGACATAGGTCGTAAACTCTAGTCAGCTACTGAACTTCTTTATTTTGGTATCTGCAAGTCATCGTATGCACTGGATGCGTGACGATGGGTGCGGACATGATCAGGTGGAAATACGCGCATCAATCCATAAACACATCAGTTTGTGGCCTTCTGGTACCCGCAGTGACAGGTGAAGTGTACGTGTATGTATTGAGGCAGGTCAGTAACACGTATTCATCTTTCCACTCACGTGGAGAGGAAAGTTTATAGGCTTCTAGCTGGAAATGCCGAAGAGCAAAAGTAAAACAATTCATGAATTCTCCACAGTCACTTCCATAGAAAGCTATATTTCCCTTGCGAAGAACTCTTGTCAAGGCCACACAGAGACAATGCAAGGAAGTTGAGATTGTGGAGCAAAGACAGCCTGACTTTGATGTATTCTCTTCGTTGCAATAGCCAGTAACGGGGTTCAAACCTCAGGCCCCCAACGGCACTTCCTCATCGAGATGCAGCCACACACTGCACTGTGTTACTAACAACGACGATTCCGGACATCTTAAACCGGATATCCATCTGATACTGAAATATGGAGATGTATCGTGATCACAGAATATATATACTCTGTGTCTTTTTAGGTATCATTAACATGGCAATATAACCTATTCAGAAGCAATAACTATGAGCGTAAGCTGCCTGACCCCAAGTGCATTCATTTTGTAGAAATACAGAAGTATTCATAGTACATTTGACGACATCTAAATGGAGGATGAATCAGGTGGGTTAAAGCATTTGTGTCAGCGAATGCAACTTTTTTGGGTCTTCAAATTAAAACACAAATTTTGTTTGATCTCAATACTCTTATGTAAAAAACAGCTTTTTGTGACGCTGGACGGCAGTGGCAGCACGTCAAGGAGAGCCAAGGTCAACCTACCTCACAACCACTACTTGTGAATATCGATGATACAATGAGTGCGGCAGAACAAAGCGTTTCCAGAACGTTCGCGAAGCTTCGACTGTCGGCTTATTTATGAGAAGTGCTAAGAGAAGGTGGATTTCGAGAAGACTCCGTGCTACGTCATTCTGGTCTATATAAGCGAATATGGTAGCGAGAGAGTTCAGTTGTTTTTGTAATGGAGTCGTGACCATTGAACGAGAAATTGCTAGCAGTTTGTGTGTGTGTTGTCTGTATCTGTGTGCGCGTTGTCTGTGTGTGTGAAAAAAAATTAAAAATTATTTTGTTGTTTAACGACGCTGTCAATTGCCAGGATCACATTAGCGTCGCCGGTGTGCCGGAATTTCGTCCTGTAGGAGTTCTTTTACATGCTAGTAAATCTACTGACATGGAGCTGTCGTTTTTAAGCACACGTAAAAACCATCGGCCTGGGCCGGGTTTGAACCCGCGACCTTGGGATCAGTAAGCCAGCGTCTAACCAACTGAGCCACCCAGACCGACTGTGTGCGTGTGCGTGTTCGTGTGCGTGTGCGTGTGCGTGTGTGTGATGTCTGTGTACAATCGTTGAGAGAAATGTGTGTGTAGACAGAGACAGTTTTAGGACATATATTCGTCACGACGGAGTTGTGTGAAGCAGTTTTAGTGAGTGTGATCGTCGATAACCAGCAGTTCGTTACAGAGAAAGAGAACTGAAAGACAGAGAAGTGTGTGTCGAGGTTACGAGAGGACAGAGTAGGTATGAGTAGCAAGGTCGCGAAAAACTTGAGACTATGTTAACGATAAAGCAGAACTGTTTTGTGTTCCAGTTTTAAAAGAGAAATAAAGTGACAGGAAAAAGTAAGTCAATTTCGTGTCAGAAGTAGTATTTGTCGAATTGTCAATTTATCACAATATCTTTATAGACGTTGAATCAGAGCCGCTGCTTTAACCACCAAGTTACCATGGCCAGTACGACATTAAATTCCCCAGCTGATTCGTACTTTTTCCCGGTTAACCACAAGGGAATCTCACATCAGAGATAAATACCCCAAGGGCGACTTACAATAATTGTAAGTATTGTATGTCCCGAGTTTAAGTAACCTTTAGATGTTAACATTAATTATTACCATCGAAAGGTTACTCCTGCGGGACAAAATTCTGGTACACCGGCGATGCTAATATGATCCTGGCAATTGACGGCGTCATTGAACAACAAAATTATTTTTTCCAGACGCTCTAAGGGACACTGGGAGTGAAATTTTGGTCACATTGTCAAAAAGTCGAATTTTTTTTTTCTTTTTTTACATTAAAATATTCCTGGAACTCCTGTACATCTGGATCAGCTAACATTTTTCATATCCCCCACTCCATGTGATCATTACGACCCTTTCAAATAGTGCGCTCTTCCCTTAACGTACACTGCATGTTCCTATATAAAAGCCTGTTTTTCTCAAAACTACATTTCTGCATATTGCAAAAGCAGGCCGCGCCTGAGGTTTGCTTAAAATTCAATGAAAATTTCCAAAAGTGTTTATAAATAGCAACTAAAAAATTCTATGATTCAATATTAATGTCATCAGTAACATGAATTCCAAAAACCTTTTTATATTAAAAAAATTAGTAATTTCTAAGATTAAATGTTCTTTGTTATTAATAAAATATGTACAGCATAATCAGCAAACGTATTTGAAGTATCTCTTCATACAATTACTACCCATATTTTAGAGTACCAGCTCTGCCAATATAAACCTTTTTTGAGAAGTCATTAGACGTGTGGCACATTTTGAAAATGTGCCTGTTAAATTCATAAAATAATTTATATATCATAAACGAATTATATAATTTTAATGAAATTTTATGTACATCCTATTCTCATATAAATACAAACACAGTGAAAATTTCAAAAAAATCTATCACGAAATGTGGAACTTTCAAATTTTACGGCCAGTGCCCCAAACAACATAATTTTTTCCAGTGGCTCTTGAAACATATTTTTGTTTGCTTGTGCGTAATTTCCCTATATAAATAACTATTTTAGACGTGCCGAAAGATATCTGCAAATGGCAGCAGGATGCTATCATCCTAGGCGATGTGGCGATAACCTTGCTGTTTGTAGGACCAAAGCATGCTTCAAATAAATGCAAGCAACTGTTGCGAGCCTCTTCGAAATGGTGGTACCAGTCAGAACCTAGAGACACTCCTGCATGCGATAAGGCGCGTGCTGACACTTGAGTAAAAGCTAAAGTCAGAAGGTGTAACTGCTTATGAAGTTGTTTAAGATATTGCAGGGAGAACAAATATTATAAACGACTTGTATAGGCAATAGTGTTAAAAGTGAGCATTTATGCTGAGGCTGGTAAGGATTACTACATTGTTTGTGACTACCTAGGTAAACATATTGAGCATCTTTACTCATTTAACTCCGAATGTTCTCAAGTATGGTGTTACCCGACTAAGAAATAAAGAACTAATAAAATAGTGAGCACTGATGGGCCACATTAATTTTTAAATCTGCTATTGACAGCTGTCGTTCTATGAGTGTAACAAAATGTGTAATGACTTTCCCATAATTTTAATTATACTCAGTTAACCCTAATTCATAGTGTTGCCTTTTGGCAACAAAGATGCTTAGTCAAAGCTTCAGAATACTGTAAGAGTGTTGTTTCCATATCACAGTGGCATTTAACAATAAAATAAAAGCATTGGTACCTATTTATATTATAAATGTATCAATTTCCTCCAGGATTATTTGTTTTTCTTTTTCAAAAATCAAAATGCATACCTACAATTGTAGTCTATTATAATCTCGTCATGGTCCTACATATTGCCTGGAATGTGTTACTTAAATGTGTTACTTGTTCCACTATTTTATTCTCCAGTACTACTTCGGTTATAATTTCATATTTATCCTTAAATATCATTTTTTAAATTTGTTTATTGATATTTTACAATTTTGGGCCACAATTTGGAGATATTTTTCTGATTCTGCCATAAGTACGACAACGACCGCAAATAACGGAGTACCTATTTATTGTGCTCTTTTTCGATTAAAATTCCTTTATCTTTCCGTTCATAGTAATGAAGTATATTTCCTATATGGAGAATGTATTCTTGTCAAATGTCATTCCAGTAGATAACTTAATTAGGCAAACAATGGAATAGAGGGACGTCGAGTTCCAAAGAAGGTATTCTCAAGAAAGTATGGAGGAGAATAGCCTATGGAAAGACCACGTGACATGGTACGGAGGGATGCAGCACATATCCATAGATCCGGAACTGTAGAGTTGTATCGCAAGATCTTCAAGGCTGGCAGACATCATCTGGAAGACCATGGTCCGAAGGCGGGCTGAATAACGATTTCAATGGAAATACCATTTTTTAAGTATTTTCATAAGGTATGAAATGTTTATCTTGAATTTTCTCGAAATATCTTCTAAAGTCCTGTTAATTCTGCATGAAACTTGCATATCTATAAAACACAAGAGACAGACAAGCTCTTACTGCACAAAAAAATATATATTTGTTTGAAGTATACAATTTATACCAAATACATTTCTGTAGATTAACAATTTCCGAAGCACTTTTTGTTATTGGTTTTAATTTAAGAATACTTATACTTTTCTGAAATAGGAAGTCGTCGTTTCCCTTTTTACTTTCTCTACTAGTAAGTAGAGGAAGTACTGTATTCCACCCTAAAATTATATGTCGAGATTTCACCGGAAATATATGTTTTGAGACCCCCCTGGAAAAAAAAAAAAAAAAATTAGAAAAAGGTCCGTGTGTGTGTCTGTCAGTGTCTCAGTCTGTGGACAGCATTAACTCAAAAACGCAAAGTCGGTTAAAAATGAAAGTTGATATTTAAGTTTAATGTCTTTCAAGGATGCGACACGAAGATTTTGAAGAAAATAGCCCAACCCTAAACTACCCTTTATATGGAAAATTTTCGGAAATTTTGATTTTCTTGAAAATACCTCTAACAATTTTGATTAAAATGCCATATTTTTATGGAAAATGAAATATATATTTTGAATTTTCTGGTTATAGCCTATGTAGTCGTATTTACTTTGAATGACCTTTGGATAACTCGTAAGACAGAGAAAATCTTACTATACCTACAAAAAATGTAGATGTCACTAAAACACACAATTTATGTCTGGATAAATCTTTTTTGTAAGGTGAACCATTTCGGAGATATTCCTTGTTATTTGTGTCAGTTTCGGAAAACAAAACGTTCGTGAAATGGAGCGTCGTTGTTCATTTTTTATATGTTAAGTGTGCAAAGAAAACGTGATCTCAAAGCTTTAAAAGATTTGAGTATCGCTCAAAGCCTAACACGAAGAAGATATAGAAATAAAGAGTTTGTAAGAACGGTTAGTTCAAGAGTAGAGAAAGTCACGTGAGTGCAACACAGATTTTTTTAATGGTTATGTAAAAATAATGGGGTTTCAAAATCATTACACAGCGACCGGCACATAAAAGATTTGATTATCGCTTAAGACTACTAGCCTGTATACCTCTATTCTCTACAAGGAGACATGTAATAAATCCAGTTCTACAAATTTTTATCTAGATTAACATGATGTAGCAGAAGAACAAGCTTTTGTAAGTTAATTTATTGAAATATGGGTACAGAAAGTTCATCTGAATGTCTTTTTTAGGAAAAGATCCCTGTTAAATTTTATGTGAACAGCATAACTCAAAAACTGAATGTGATTCACTAGTTATGTAACTTGTGTCCTAAGTTCAACATAAGATATAAAAGAGATTTAAACCAACTGAAATAGTGGTTTTCGAACAAATATGTGCATAATTAGAAACTTGTTTCAGTTTAAGGGTGTTGAATTTAAACGTAGTTATTTAATGTTACCACCACAACAGATGTCATATGTAGCATCTACTCGCTTTGGCTTAATGGCGTCGTGCAGGTTTATGGTAACTGACATTGGATGTTGAGGTATGTGTGCATCCCTTTGACTTTCATAAAATAAGAAAGCACTGTCACTGTAAGGCGTCAACATGTTTCGTTGCAAAAGTCCAACGAAATACTCTCCTAAGTCTTCCTTACCCTTATATTCATTACGTCACAGCGAAAGGTAACTACAACGGAGAAAGAGAAACTAGAATACAAAAGGAGAAAATGCTTATTAATTTAAAGGTATTATTTGAGAGATGAAGCGCTATTAGTTTCCAATATTTTTTAGCCTGAATGCAATAATTTAACTAACCTCTTATCATCAGAAGTAATTGCTATGCTGTAATAATTTGATTTAAGAGACCATTACTTGCTTTTTTCCTCCCCAATGACAGCATTAATTTAGAATTATTATAAAGCTTAGCGTTTATATTTATTTCCTTCTTTCCTTGTCATACTTTCATAACTATTCAAATTGTATCACGTAACTTTATTAGCTTGTTAAATTTGAAGCTTGTTGCTTCAATGCAAAATAGAGCTCAATTTATTTTGGAAATTGAATAATAATAATAATAATAATAATAATAATAATAATAATAATAATAATAATAATAATAATAATAATAATAATAATAATAATAATAATAATCATAATAATAATCATAATAATAATAATCATAATCATCATCATAATCATAATCATCATCATAATCATAATAATAATAACAACAACAACAATAATAATAACAATAACAATAATAATAACAACAATAATAACAACAATAATAATAATCATCATAATAGTTATCATAATAATCATCATTATAATAATATCCCCATTCCCTTTGCAGAATAACGAGATAATGTAGCTATTTCTGAGATGGTTTATCTCAGATTACTGAGACGAAATTTAATGGCGGTTGGCTGAGCACAACCATCAATCACAGCCTTGCCACGTCTTGCGATATTGTATAGTTAAACACAATGTAAACCCGGTGATATAAACATCTTTTGCACCCACAAAGTTTATTTGCACAACAAGAGAATAGAAATGGTCAGCTATTAGTCGCAATTAAAAGTTATGTTTGCCGTAAAGTAGGGTAGAAAACCAAACTTTCGTAAGGATAGCTTGTACACCCAGTAATAAACGATAGAGAGTAGAGAAAGTAATGTGAACATAACATATCTTTTTTGTTAGTTAAGTGATGATTAGTATTTATTGCTATTTTAATTTAATTAATAGCAAATGGGTTTGCAAAGATATGAAAGGCGGGGGGAGCAGAAAGGAGCCCCGTCCATCAGGCTGGCACTAGACCAAGGTGGCGGTACCGCAGTCCAGGCCACGCGCGACTGGCCTGCATGACTCTGATAGCGGCCTCCGATAGCGGCTCTTTGTCAGGATTTATTGTCCCCTGCGTCCGGGGAGGAAGATGTGTCGAAAGCTGGCAAAGATTCTCCAGCGGTTCGGATAGTGGACGACTTGAGAATCCATAGTGCGCAATCATACTCCACAATCACCACATCCAAGTCAGGACAGCACATATGCTCAGGAATGTATAAAAATAACATAAATTAATATAGTGTTACATTCACAAGGCTTTCTCTACCCATTATTGGTTATTTCCAAAGCATTTTTACCAACCTACATTTTATTTTTTTCTAATACATGGATAATGAAAGGTATGGATTGCATTGCATTCCAACCAACAATTCGATACCAAGATTTCATTAGAGACACACACTTTGAGATCATTCTAGATAAAAATTATTCTTAGAAAATGGTTCGTGTGTATGTGTATGGGTCTGTGTGTATGCGTGTGTGTTTCAACAGCATACTCAAACGATTGGGACTAAATTACCTAGTTACTGACCTACCCTTAAACCCCACTCATTCATCACTCACTCGCTCATTCCACAACAGACAGTTAGACACTAAACTTGATGTTTAAGTTTGGCGTCTTTCAAGCATACGACACGACAATTGTCACGAGAATTCCCCTCTCCCAAATATCCTTTACATAGAAAACTTTTCAAAAATATTGATTGTCCTATTTTGATTAAAACAGATATATTCAAGGTATTTTCATGAGAAATAAAATGTATATAGGTACATCTTGAATTTTCGGGAAATAGTCTATGAAATAATGTTTATTCTGAAACATTTTTACATAACCTGTAAACCTAAAGGAGCATTTTTTATGATAGGTTGTTTGAGTTTCTCTCTTACATAATCTACAATCTAAATTACCCTGCATAGGAATAGGAGAGATATGGAGGGGGGTTTGGCACTGAAGCCAAGTTACTCTGAACTAATCCTCATCGTATTAAGATGCCTTTTCACTGGAGCATGTCCTGTGAAGATAACAGTTGAAATCAGTTATTATTCTAGATGAAATCTGTTACATCTAAACAAATTTTAAGCTCTTTTTTCACAATTCCTAAATAATTACTGTTTATTTCATAGAGTTTTAAATCAGGAATCTTAACTTACATGCTTTACCTACATCCACACTCTTGCCAAACACTGAAATGTTCCTAGAACCGGCTCTGTCCACTGCCTCTTGTCATGGTGCTTTTATTTCCCCTGGTGCCACAGTGACCTGGCACCCAGCTGAGCTGAACTTCATTACAGTTTGCTAAACGATGGGCTACTAAGTAATCTAAGCGGAAGAACAATTTGGTTTTATGTATTGTGTCGCTAAAGACGTCAGTAGTGAATGGATTGTAGCAGCAGTGGCATCTGGCAGCAGCTTATGTACCTACATATTGTCATTTCATTATTAGTTTTATTCAAGCCAGTCATCGGTTTTAAGAAAGGACATCAGTCAAATGCAGATTAACTTCCTGAAGCTCGTTAAGGCTGCACGAGAGATGACCATCTACAGAACGAAGACTCAGGATAAGAATTAGACATATGAGCCCTTATTGACAAAGTTATAGATTGTCACAGAGAATGCAATAAACGAAGATTCCAAAATTAGGCTACACCGGCCATTTCCAAACACAGGGTCATGGGCTGAACTTGGTTCACCCTTCCCTTGTACAGAAAATGAATTTAGTAAAATGCAAGGGTATCATAATTGTTTAACGAGGTGCTCGTAGCTTTCCTTCCTTTCCCTTTCTTTACCCCTCTGCAATGACTACACTTTCGTGTTACTGGATTGACATAATTAACCAACCAGTGTAAATATAAGGAGAATTTGTAGAAGGATTAAACGTATTTACGTTTTTAATATATTGGATCATGTTTACTGTAAAGCTTACACTTTTTTGTGATCCTAAGGACAGAATTAGCTTTTCTTATAATCGTTTAACTTAATACTAGTAAATGCTGCTTACTTCAAGTAATACTTGCAACCTTTTCCATAACAGGCAATAAGAATTTGGAGATTAATCTAAAGAAAATTAAACGTAGTGTCACAATTCTCGTAACAAACAATTGCGGAGCTGTCAATTGAAATGTAATTTGAAAATGAAACTAAAATACTCATCATTGCAGTTATAGATGGAATTAGTTACATTGCAAAGTAACACAGTTGTCAGAAGTATTTGTGAAGAGCATTTAGGAATCGAGGTATTTAAGCTTTCTCTTTAAATAAATATTCTCGCCTTCGGGCATTTAGTGGTCATATATTGGCAGTGTTTGCTTCAAGATACATTTGCGAACAACTTTTTCTCAAATGAAGCACATAAAAGGTAAAAATAGAGCTAAAATATCAGATTTACATTTCTCGGTAGCGCTAAAATATCTATAACAGATATTCCGTATTTGGAAGCTATTGTAGCTTCCAACAATGCAACACATATAGCAAGTAAGTTAAGAATTGAAATACGTATGCTATTGCCAAGTGTGTATCATTTGTGTTTTCGAATGTTCTTTATTGATGATTATTATTATGCAACATGGTTTAAATTTCTTTGGTCTTTTGAGTGCATAGTATGCACAATGTTTAGTCGTAGCTTAAGACAACGCCACTGCACAATTCAAATGTTGACTTACACCTCTCTCTTCTTCGAAATACGTGTCATGCGGAATGTATCAAAGACTGTTAGACGTTTGGGCATGGTTGTTTTAAAGAATTAAGAAGAAGAGATATTTTGTTTTTGTTAGCTAATGCTGGATTTCTGACAATGAAGTCATTAATCCTCATGCTCTCCAATATTTTTCACTGATGGATGGGGCACTAGAAGTGGCCGGGCATATTTGAAGGTGGTCTCGGTCCATTTCCTCTTGCAGATCACATAGAGGGCAGAGTGGTGAAGAATATATCCCAATTCTGTTTAAATGTTTTGCCAGACAATCATGTCCTGTAATCAACCTGAAGGTTGCAACTGCTGTTTTTCGACGATACTCAGGAATTACTGTTTGAATTTTTGGTAGTTTCCATCTTTTATTCTTTGATTTTTCATAGTAATATTTTGCAATAATTTTTTTGAATTCAGAGTTGACTAATCTTTTAGCTGCATAAACTGGTAGATCAACTATAGATTTTTGTACACCGCCGGTACCCTTTTTTGCAAGAAAATCAGCTTTCTCATTACCACTCAGTCCACAGTGAGCTGGTATCCATTGGAAGACTAGGTGATTTTGAAGTGCTGTTAGATGGCTAAGCATTTTCCAACATTCTATAATTGTTTGGTTTTTTGGTGACAACTTGGAAGTAATTGCTATAATTGTTGCCCTGGAATCTAAGAGAATAACTGCTTGCTGAAAATGTGAAATTCTGTACAAAAGATATATGTAGATAGATCTGAAAGTCAGAAGAAATAGTATTGTTCAAGTAGCAATATGCAACAATCACAAGGTCAACCATTAGCATTAGAGTATTATATTACGTATTCCTATTCTCCTAGATGTTATCAGCTACTGAGCTATGAATTGGATTTACCAACTACAATGTTGAATACTTCAAATCATTACATCTGTCAGACAAAGATGTATAGAGCTGGTCTGTTGTTTTTGATTAAGATCTAGATCTGTTTTGTTCAAGCTGATGATTTAGTTAGTGCTGAAGTGTAATTTTAGTACTCCTACGAGCTACTAGAAGTGAAGGTATTACGCAATGTACTAATCTGATGTCCAAGTCGGTTCACGGATAACGAATCGATATGTCGACATTCACGATATTATCGAGAGTAAGTTTATCAAAAAAGTGCCTTGGAATTAGGCCACTTATTAAACCAATTAAATCCCTTTCCCTGTCTTCTCAGGAGAAAATTGCTACTACGCCTTACATCAGAAGATGACAATACTCCTGAAACTGGAAGGCGATGTAAACCAAAATTACAGGTAATCATAGGGGAATGTGCTAAAACAGAAAACCACAACACAGGACAAAGGCGCGGTACCATGTAAAGACACCAAATCACTGCCGAGAGCGGAATACTAGTCTTTTGTTTATACCTAATAGCAGTGCCAGCATGTTTTGGCTATGTATGGTGTTAAGATGGCTTATCAACAGATATATGCAAAACATTGGTGGGGGAAAAAGATAGTTCTTGAGCCTTGAACCAATCCTGTATCGAAGAAACGACACGCTGTCATTTCCCATTCACCACGGGTTACTTTGGAAAAGCGCATCTTCCAAAACACTCATTTTAGACGCCCCACTTACCAAAACAAGTGCTTTTAAAGGCATGTTTGTGTCTGAGTTTCATGCTAATTTTTGCTTACGGAGAGGCTTTGTAAGAAATGGACATAATAGGCGAGTAAATGTTGGAAAACCTTAATAGGCGCTTCATTATTTTAACCATCTATACAAAAACTTCAAGTGTTCTAAAGTTACCGAAAACCATTTTCATTTCTCTATCATATACGTTATCAGGTAGAAAGCGCATTGTATTATACCCAAAAGTTTAATACTGATAGTTCAAATCACATAAACTTTCACGGCCGGTGTCATAAAAATGATTATCCGGGCTTGTGGACCGTGGTCTAGCGGAAATTCTCCATCTACACATTTCGTTCGAAGCTTCAATTTCTATTATAATACTGGTATTTCAACGAAAATACAAGTTTTGTGGCCCCAGAACACAACCCTTTTAGAAAGCTCTCTCTCTTTCTGTCTCGCGTGCGCGTGTGTGTATGTGTGAAGAGCATAAATCAGAAATGAAAACTTGGATTGATACCAAACTTGCTAATTAGATTCAGTATCTTAGAAATATATGCTAGGAAGATGTTAAGAAAAATTCCTCAATCCATTTAATCTTTTACATGGAATCTTTTCAACATTTTCATTACTTTTAATAACTGCTCTGATGATTTTGATTAAAATACTATAATTTTAAGATATTTACACAAGTAAAATTATCTTGAATTTTCTGGAAATATCCTTTGAAATTCTGTTCATTCTGAATGACATTTTTGTGTTATTGATAAACCTAAGGGATAGACGAAATATCTACAAAAAAATGTACATGTATATTAAAGCACAAAATGTATGTCGAATAATTGTTTTTATGTGGAGTTAATAATTTTATTAATTTCCTGTATTGGTTCATAATTATCAAATGAGTATGCCTTTCTCAAATGGAGAGTTCTTATTTGTGTCGTTTCTTGTAATGATACAAAGAGCCGCTATCACAGAGTGACATACTCTTCAAAGAGTGTTGCACTTTCTCTACTCTTGTACTAACCATTCTTACAAACTCGTATTCCTATATCCTCTTCGTGTTAAATGACAAACATTTGTAGAGATTATCTTATTGCTTATTTCTTTGTAGCCGCAAGAGGGATATGGGAATAGAGTAGGCTTTAAGCGATAGGCAAATCTTTTAAAGCTTTTAAAATTCCGTTCTCTTTGCACGGCTAACATATACAAAAAGGAATAGCGATGTTCCATTTGATGAAAGTTTAAGTTTTCCAAAACTCACACAAATATCTGCGACAAGGAATATCTCAGAAATGGTTCACTTTATAAAAAACATGATTCGGACATAAATTGTACGTTTTAGCTAGATCTACTTTTTTGTATAGTACGATTTGATCTATCTCTTACGGTTAATCAGTTGTGCAAAACTCAGAGTAAAAAGGACTACATGAGCTATAGCTAGAAAATTCAAAATATACATTTCATTTGTCATAAGAATATCTCAAAGGTATGGTATTTTAATCAAAATCGTCAGGGCCATTTTCAAGGAGGTAAAAATTTTTGGGGTATTTTAGGGTGCAGGAATTTTCTTCAAAATCCTGTGTGCATCCTTGAAAGACAAACTCAAATACCAACGTTGGTTTTTGGCTGACTTTTCGTTTTTGAGTTATGCTGCGTACAGTCTGATAAACACAGACACACGCACGCACGCTCGCACATAAACGGAACGTTTTCTAAAAATGCTTTTTTGATTCAGGGGTCCTCCAAACATATTTCTGGTGAAATTTCGACATCGAATTTTTGGGTGGAATACAAATACTTCCTCTACTTAATATACGCCCACAGCACACAATAGGGAACAGGGTGTCAAAAACGCGACGGCGTTTCCATGCCAACTGGGAAACCATTATTTTGTTATCAAACAATGCAAACATTGTTTTATTAATCGCATCATTAAATGTACGAGTATGTATTGGAAATTTAGCAAAACGGATTAGCCAAATATCTTTGGAAGATGTTTAACTTTCCAGTCCTTACGGATTATAAGTAGTCGTTAGTTGACTACAGAAAAATCCTACGCGAACTACCTGCTACATTTGAATCCAAAGTTTCTGATCTAAAAAGTATGGGAGTTGAAATCTGCCTACTCACAAACCCTATCAGTTTTCGTTCGTTATCATCATCGTTTGGTCTGCAAGATGAATAATTACCAGTCGAAATACGACAAATGTAAACTTCGATTCCTACAGACAATTGTGAAGCCTTCCCCCAAAATACGTTACTGTCGGCACAACATACTCGTGTTGACTTTTTCCAAAATGAGTGAAATGGAAAGTAATACAAGATCTACATTAACTGACAAGCATTTAGGTGCGTTACTTCGATTATATGCAATTTTTGAGGCGTTAGTGAGATGAAAACGCTTGCAATCGTCAACACAGAGAAGTAATAAATGCACGTCATACAACATAAATGACAAATAACCGCGATTTTGTTAATACACAAAGAAGCGCTTACAGTGCAAAGGTAATTCACGCAGTTCTCCACAGAGCAAGTAGGGGAGGCTTCGTTACGTCACAGCAGTGGATGGAGAACTGAAGGTTTCCCCACAGTAGGGTGACTTGTGTACTAAGTGTTGTCAGTGTTGTTTTTCTATACACATTAAGGACATTAGAAGGAGAAATTGTGAAGCTGCAAAAGGCCACACTCCATGTGGTAAAAAAAGAGAATCTAGTTTTTGTTTAAATTAAGTCAAAGACAAACTTCGTACTTCAAACGCGGTGAAAATGTATAAAAGCAAAAGTGTTCCAAGATAACACAAAGTAAAGTTACGCTTTACTTTCCAACGTTTACTTAGAAAAAGTCGTCCATCAAGCCATTCACGTGTAGCCTGTGAGTTATTTATTAGCTATAACATTTTACAAAGTTGGAACTCGGTACAAACGTAAATTTTTTTGACGCAACGAAAACAGTAGACGACTTCCTTTTAAATCTCGAAAATAAGCCGAAGATTTTACATGCTCACAGAACTTCTCAGGTTACAAGAGCGCTGGTCGTTAAGTTTCAGGGCTTAAATCTATCCTAATCCCCTCCCAGGAACAATTTGAGTGTTTACGGAACCCATGAAAGGGATAAAGGTGCAGCAGGGGACTCTGGGGATTTTGCCCCTCCCCCTTACCCTCCATCGCGCTCTAAGGAGCGTTTACACCTTTCCTGTAGAGGATAATACCTCCAGCGATAATGCCTGCCGGGGTTGAAGACGTGAAATCAAAAGGCAAACATTTGCACGGATAAAAATAAGGAGATAACAAACTGTTTAAATCTTAATCTACGAGGTCCTTCATAAAAGCAGAGAGATTAGTCCTGTTAAAACATTTAACAGCATGAATACCTCCTCCGAAAAGCTTTACCAATTTATTCTTTCAAGAAAGGTCCTAAAATAGTCTAGTTCAATGCCTTAACGTTTTGCAAATTAGCTTTTATGATGCTTTATATCTATTTTTTAAAATATAGATAATAACACGTAGAAGTTTTTAATAGAGTGTTAATCTCTTTATTTGCATTATTTTTTTTTAAATTTTCTTGTTTAACGACGCTGTCAATTGCCAGGATCACATCAGCGTCGCCGGTGTGCCGGAATTTTGTCCCGCAGGATTCTTTTACATGCCAGTAAATCTACTGACATGGAGCTGTCGTTTTTAAGCACACTTAAAAACAATCGGCCTGGGCCGGGTTTGAACCCGCGACCTTGGGATCCGTAGGCCAGCGGCTAACCAATTGAGCCACCCAGACCGACTATTTGCATTATGAAAAGCAAAATTCACTGTGGTAGAGAAATCCTATATGAGTATAAAAAACCCATATACGAAATAGAATTTCAAAGTTCAAAGCAATAACAATAACTTACCCTTTTCTCAAATAGGAGGTCATTCGTTTTTATTATCTCTACTACGTGTAGTAAGTAGGGGAAGTATTGCATCTCACTCAAAATTTTGATATCGTTTTTTTCACAGGAAATACACGTTTCGGATCCTCCGAATATTAAAAAACCTACTATTAAAAAATCTTCGTGTGCCTGTGTGTGAGCAGCATAGGTAACTAAAATTTAGAAGTTCGGTTATACATAAACTCGGTTTTTAAGTTCAACATCTTCCAAGATGCGAAAGTAAGATTTTGAAGAGAATCGTCCCCCCAGACTGCCCTTTACATACAAATTTTTTTAAAAAGTTTGATTTTATTAAAAATGATTTTCATTAAAATACCACATGGAAGATATTTATATGACAAATGAAATGTATATTTAAAATTTTTCGAAATGTTCAAAGAAGCTCTCTGCAGTCTGGATGACTTTTGCATATCTGATACACCGTAACAGATAAAGTCCTATTTCATAAAAATGTAAATTTTCCTAAAGCACACAATTTATGTAAATACATATTTTGGAGTGAACCATTTCGGAGAAATTCCTTGCTAGTTGTCTGAATTTTGCAATACTTATACTTTGTTCAAATGGGTAGTAGCCATCTTTTATTTCCTGGTCATGGAAAAATAATGGAATTTGAAAGACATCTCGTAGCTTTAAAGCACTTGAACTATAGCCTACTGCATTTCCATATTCTCATTGTACCTAAGAGAAAATTAGCAATGAGGTAATTTCTGCAAATGTTTATCTAGATTAACATAAAGTAGTCGGAGAAATAAGCGTGCAACGCATCAGAATTTTTACCTCCTGCTCATGCAGGAGATAAGAAATTCTAAGAGGAGAGTAAAATTTAAAAACCATCACATAACAACCAGCTCTTAAAAGATTTGGCATATTAATTGAGGGTACTGTACACTCAGCTCATTTACCTTAAGATAAACATGTAATAATACAATTACTACAAATATATATCTCGATTAACAAGAAGGAGATAGAAGATTAAGTCCGAAAACATCATTTTACTGGATTTATAAGAACAGCTCCAGAGGGGTAGAGAAAGTCAGAGTGCGACACATCAAATTTTCATTGTATGTCATCCGTTGATCTCTTAAGCTTTTATTTTGTCCATCATTTTCCTAAAGAAACAGAAGCACAGTATTCTACCCAAAGAAGTCGAGATTTCACCAGAAATACAAGTTTTAAGATCTGCGGAATCCAAAGGTCCCGCGTGTTGTGTCAGTGTGTATGAACACCATAATTAAAAAGTGAGCTGTCGGATGAGTACCAAACGTTCATTTAAAAATATTGTGTGGCAGTGGTGATTTGGTTATACGAGTATGTACGTTGCGTTTGATTTAGGAAAGTCTGTTCGCAAATATATGCAGGGCTATACTCACTCTTATACACACTATTCTTGCAAATGCTTATTCCTCTATCTACTACATTTTAATCGACATACCTAAGTATTTTCAGAAATAATCTTATTGCTAATTTCCTTGTAGGTGCTAGGGGAATACAATAGGCCTTAAGCGATAGTAAAATGTTTTAAGAGCTGGTTGCTCTGCGATGGCTTTGAAATTCTGATCTCTTTGTAAGGCAAACAGATTGAAAAGCAAATAACATATTCCTATTTGAGAAAAGTGTAAGTATGGGCAAATTCAAACAAAGAATAAAGAATTTCGGAAACTCAAAAGAAAAAAAGAAGTATTTGACAAAAATTGTGCGTTTTAACGAGATTAACTTTTTTATTCAGTAAGCTTTTGTCTGTCTCTTACTGTTTACGATTTATGCAAATATCACCCAGAATTAAGGGGTCTTCTGAGGACATTCCCAGAAAATTCAAGGTATGGCTTAGAAACTGCCATGGAATCGTCTCATTGTGCCCATAACTCCCTGCGACTAAAGGAGTGAAGTGGGGAATAGTCGCACTTTACTTAAGTGTCTCTAAAGAGACAATGTTGGATATCGTTGGGTTATAGCTATCTTCAGGAGATGAAGCATAATGACTTCAAGTTCAGTGACAATACAGAACGAAATCTCCATTTTTGGACAATCAATGCATAGGCATGTCGCTCTGCATCTGAAGACATAAGCTATCACATTATTAGTGACCGCCACTCCATCACCAAGCCTAACACACTTTATCACTTCTGCTTGAGAAGTCAGATTCTGATTCTGGTGTTAAATTCAAGAGACTGCTTGCACTTGAGACTGAAGAGGTGTGAAACCGTGCATAAAGAGGGTTTCGACGACACAATGGTCTCCGTGGATTGACTTGTAATTCCCTCGAGAGCACGTCTTTACCTGCTTTGAACAAACGATATACGATCTGCTTGTCTGGAATGTTAAAACTCATTTATTATCATCCCAAATGTTGACGCCTTGGCGCGGATCTCCACTGTGATGTCATCGCTTACAAACCTGTCGCACACTTCTAAAAATGGTACTCCCATCTGTCAGTTGCTTGTTTCTGTGTTCTCTACACGTTCTGAAATAATTGCATCCTTGAGCTGCGTAAGAATATTGAGCTTCTACTGGCCTCAAACCCAGACTTGGAGAGAGTCTTACAGTAAACACGGTTTAACACGCGTAGGTTCGGAAATTAAAGGTTTGTCTCGTGGTTAAAAAACTCAAAGTATGCATAATAAACATATAGGGTATGGTTTAAAGGCAACGTGTTTGGAAGAGGAATGGGAAAAAATCATGATCTACTATTGCAACCTACGTGCGTTAAATAGACACCAGGTGTTCACATTTACGTCGGCTTTAATTATGGTTTTGACCATCGAAGTCTTTCAGGGTCATGGATTAGGCGAGTTATAGATGTTTGTATCGGTTATTTGGTCCATGCTGCAACATATGTGGTCTAATTCGAAAAGCTACACGTTCTTATATGCGGACCAGGATAAGAAAAGCTTGAGGAAAACTAAAGCTTACAGCCCTTATATCTACTTGTTATGCCTGCAAGATGATAGAAAACTGAGGTCTACAGTTGGTCCTATATGAAAAATTATTTATATTTTAATAATCTGAAACACTCGACGTCGCCCTTGATTTGAAGATTTTATCCCTACAAGTTTTACACTTAGGTTGGATACTATAAAGAACCAAAATAAATAAATAACTCTGGAAAAGCATTATGCAAAACCATTGTTGAACAATCCCAATAGCACAGGAAGAAAAGCAAGTACAGAAAGCTCTGTGGGTGTAAGATGTTGCACTTCTATTTAAATCATATCGAAAATTGTATGAATATCTTGTAGAAGAGGTAATAGAGAAAGATATGTGATTCAGTTTCCTAAATGAAAAGTGAGTAAACACAACCGTATGAAAGTAATGCGTTGCATTTCAATTTCAAACATATAGACAATTATATGAATTGTTTGTAGAAGATGGAGCGGAGTAAGAAGTGTTACTGTGTTTCATTAAACAAAAGTGAGCGGAAAATTGTATGAATTGTACGTAGCGGACATGTTACGTAAAAGAGAAACGAGTAGAGAAACTTATGTGGATGTAATATGTCGCGTATTAAAATGAATAGTATAAAAACCGCTATCAAAAATGTACTTACATGTGCCAATTTTCATGGTGACCATTCAACCAGTATATTGTATGAATCATATATTGAAGAGCGAGTAGAATGTGTTACATAAAAGCTAGTAGAGAAAATTGTGTTAATGTAATACATTGTATTTCTATTTCAATCATAAGGAAATGTATGAATTGTATGTTGGAGGGCGAGTAGAGAAAGAAATGTGTTCGTGTTTCGTAAAAGAAAAGTGGGTAGCAAAAACAATGTGAATGTTATATCTGTATTTCTATTTGAATCATAGAAAATTGTATGGCTATGTTAATGGGTGAGTTGAGAGGTATATGTGAATATCTTACGAAAAGTAAAGCGAGTAGAGTGAACCATGTGAATGTACGTTGTATAGTAAAATGGGTAGAATGAAAATCCCTCAATGAAAAAATACCTACAGATATTTTATATCAGTATATATACACAGGTGAGTCAGCTGCCCCTTATTCTTGAGTTTTATAGTCCAACATGAAAACATCGACCCCATTACCAGGTTCTACCCGCGTATTAAACATGGATGTTAAACACTCGATGAAATTAGTACTAATATAGATGTTATCACATCGTTTTTTAACATATTCGTAATTAGACAGCTGACGTTTGCACTTCTGCAAATGTTCACTGGAACCAGCGAATATTACATCTTAAACGGATTGTGTACCTCACACGTTACTAGGTAGCTCAGTTGGAACGAGCGCAAGATTCCAAAGTAGTCTTGTGTGAAGGTGGTTCGAATCACCTGCATGTACTAATTTTTTTTTTTTTTACCGTGCAATCCACAATTTACAAACTATTATTCTGAAAACTGTTATACTCATTTTTATTGTTTTATTTATGTTTTATGACATTGTTTGATGTTTCTTTATTGGTGAACTACAATTATGTAGTTGTTTTAACACACCTATAGGTAGCTGCAATTGAAATAACGATCATTCACACACATTTGAACACAGAAAGCAAGGGAATTACATTGTCAGAGTTTAACATGGAAGTTAAACTCAATTTTGCACACAATGAATTATTGTGCTATTAAAAATGCAGACAACCAAAAACGATTTAAATTATAATGTCCTAAACCCTCAGGGACTTCATAATTAGATTATTGTGAATTCGGTTTCCAAGTTTTGATGAACATAAAAAAAAAAAAAAAAAAAAAAATATTTACAATGCTGACACTCGAACCTGTGTCATTGGGGGTTAAGCGCAGAGGACCCGTCACAATCCTATTCAGCTATTTCGACACTTCCTGAAAGCACGTACCACGTCCAATAGTAGGACTTGAATGCCTGACGCTATGCCATTGCCACCTCGCAAGTTTGCGTGCTTGATTTAGCCTTTTAAGGCAGTTTTAATCATTTACTGGGCGTTTTAATGTTATTACTTAAATGGCAAAAGCTGTTACGCATATTATTTGAGATGCACGAGGCGTAGTTCACGCAAAAATGCAAATAAACTGTTATTTAATAATATGTCCGTTTTGACTGTACGGGTCCATGATGGATGAGGCGTGTCTAAATTTTTCCTAATTTTTCGCAGCCAATCCCTGCTCTATGTGCAAGAATCCACCATTTTAGTTTTAGCTGACGTTGTTAGTGTACTCATATGATAGGTCCATTTTTTCCGAGGCGTTTACAGAATTACGTTGCTATGTATACTCTAATAAAAAGTTTGTAAAATCGGCTGGAAACCGGAATTCGCTCTCAGTAAACGAGTCGTATGTTTTTGAGGTGTACTTTAGCGAGGAGTGCGTTCTGTCCCTTAAAGCACTGTTACTCTCAATTTTGCGCATTCCTCTCTTTAAGAACGTCAAGCAATACATTTTAGTAAGCGCAAAACTGGACTAAGGCACACATGCCATTAGATGGGTGGCCTACCTTCCAAAAAAATAAGGCGCGGCTGACTCACCTGGTATATATATATATATATCAGTACTGACTTCAATATAGGGGGTTTAACACATATTTATCTGTTAAATGAAAATGGTAACAATTACATATTATAATAGTATGCGTTTAAATATTTATGTATTGTAAAACTTTACCTACAATAATTAATATAAATTAGAATTTATTCAATACTTACTAAATCTACATAATGAATGCTGGAATTCTAATGCTCCTCAATCACTTTTATATTAGAAATATTAATAAGTTGCTAAATATTTTCCATTCTTCAAGAAAATGTAAATATCTATTTACCTATGTTATGATCCAGATGGTTTAAATAAAAATCAGTAAATTAATTTTATTCCTGAAAAAGAGCTATAATTAATGCAATGTCTAGTATATAGGTATATTGCTACCTTTTTACTGAATTACTGGTTTTGTAATACTGGTCGTAGTTAGCCATAATAATTTTTAACGAACGGTATAGTTTATTAAAGAAATAAATCTTCGCATTTAACATAAAAAGATATTTTGTAAGTATAACTTCCAGCTTTTTGACCAAGACTAATGAAGTTTGACAAAGAAAAGTGCACAACACAAAATACAACAAAAGAATTTTAAAGGTAAATGTTTTCAGAAGATGTCTACTAATTCTAAAATTAATAGGTGTTTTCAAAAGTTTTATTACCTGGTTGTTGCATGTAATGTTTTATTATTATTTTTTAATCTTAAAGCAGGTTTGAAATAAACTATTTATAAGTTTAGTTAAAACAGCGATGAAGATAGTAAATGATAGCTTTCACTTTTGAAAAATTAAGCTATTATGGACATCAACAATCATATTAATTGCTAAAGATTAAACCAAGTCAGCTCTGAATTTCTGTCTTTGACTGCAGTATTTAAGAGGAAAACTTAATTTGAAGGTTGATTGCAGAATCAGAAGGTAACAAATTAACAAATAAAACTCGGACACATCTTCAGCATATAAGGATAAGAAGTCATGTTGAAAGCAAAGTTATAACATAAGATTTTCTAACAATTCGCCTAGGATGTGAATATGATTCATGCATCAGAGGAAAGCGCTGTTGACAATAAACTCTATAAACATAACCTTGCTTGCGGCACAATAATGGAAGTCCTAAGATTGGCAAGGAAAGAGGCAGGCGAGAAACAGTTTCTGTACTTTAACCAGTATTGAAGTGGATCTGATTACTGAAAGAAACCAATGGAGAAAATATATGAAGTTCAAAAATTTAATTTGTATGGTCTCTTGATAGACGCTTGACAGCAGTGTTGCCAATGTTTAAAAGTAAAGTTATCGTACCGGCCACTCAAAATTATAGATTTGGCTTCAAAATTATCGTACATCATTAACCAAATGCTACAACAATAAATGTATCAGCATAACACTTATGAAAATGTAATACTATTGATGTTAGTGGTATCCACTTACAAGATTGATAATCTCAATCAGTATTACAACTTTAGTGCTTATCTTTTCTCGCACTATTCATTTGGAAGTTCATCTTCCTCAGCTGTTGCAGCATTATACAAATTTGTTGTTGAGGTAAACTTTAACATCTCGCTTGCAGGTTTTTGGACCCATCGCGTTCTTTCACAAGTTGAGACGACCATTTACCGTATCTAGCGCCAATCTGTTTATAATTTTGGTTTTTATTAAACCTAGTTTGGAAAAAACTCTTTCACAAGAAGTGTTTCTGTGGGGCAATGAAATCACTGATCATGCAAACTCCGCCAGTTCATTAAAATCAGTATTTCCACCAAGGTGACATGTGTTTAACAGCACTCCAGAAACTGCCAGGTTCAGGCATGTTCCTTATTTCACACGGAATATCACGTATTCCCAGTTTTCTCCATTGATCATAAATTTTCTGAACAGTTTTCATTGAGATTACCAGATCTGGGCACACTGGTAACAAAGAGTAGGAGGTTTAGTAGGATATGAAATGATTGTCTTAAAGGGGTGGAGACAGGCCATGAGGGCAAAAGTGGTGTCGTTATTTGTAATTAATTTCATTTTGCTGGCTTGACAAACCAGTGAAAATGATATTTCGCCGGTATCGAAATTATCGTACACCCCCATAATTATCGTGCGGGTACCATGAGTACAAACTTTCAAATTATCGTATGCCCCCATAATTATCGTACGGGTTGGCAACCCTGCTTGACAGTAAACGCTGGCAGGAAATAAAGGAGGAATTAAAAAAACTAAGCTTAACTGAAACCATGATTTAAATTGAATGTTCAAAGAATGAATGAGAGTAAATCGAAGGCATATAGAAAACTAAGACAAAGTTAGAAAATTTTGAGTGATGGAGTTGAAATAAATGTTGAAAAACTACGTAACCATTACGACGACGATGATAATGATAATGATGAAATTTATTGGTATTCTTTTTTCATCCGATTGCATGTCATCTTCTGCTTTATGCAAGTCATACAATATTTTTAATTGTTAAGCCTGTTATTGGTACTCGTAAGCACTTGCACATTCTGTTCCTTGGTTTATGTGGTGTTGAGGAAAAAACAGCAAGTAACAATTTGGAAGTGCAAGCGGATCTTTATCTCCTACACAAAAGCCTTAACAACGGCGATCCCTTCGTACCTCAGATGACCTCTGAGATAACCTGGGAGTGGGAAATACACATGTGAATTTCGAGTTTCTGTATGGTTGAAGTAAGATAGCGAACAATTATTTTCGCATTGGAGCGAATTGAAAAAAATATCTGTTATTTATTTTCCGGCATTGTTTCTTCAGGCCTTGAGTCTACAAAGTAACAGATTCTCAGTTTCAGAAAATTGTAAAGAATATGTAGTTGTTCAAAGACAACGCCTAACAATTCTAAAGGAACCTTGTCTTTGTACCTAGATTGTACTGGCTCCCCCATATTAAAATTTATTAGAGGAAATTGGTTTAGTTGACAGAATAAAATATTTAAACATAAAGCTTTAAGGGTATTTTTCTACTGGTTTAAAATATTCCTTTCGTTTACTTTGATATGTTTTGTGGGCAAAACAGTGCAGTGGGTTTAAGCTACAGAAATTAGGTGTAATAGTTTTCTAAAACCAGTGATTTACAAGAGAGTGTTATATAATTAACTCCGTTTATATCTGGCGTGGAAGACGCTTGGAGGACCCGTGTTCAATCCCGGGTACGGCGTGGGGATTTTTCTCCCCTGGGAGATCTGCGTCGGGGTGCACTCAGCCTCGTGATGACAACTAGGACTCCATATGGGGATGTTATACGTATATCCCATCAAATCCTTGGTGGACTTAACAAAGAGATCAAGTATCACTGGTGGAACCACGACATTTACCTGCGGAGTGTAATTTGACAGCGGAGGCAGACGTCAACGCTTGGTAGTCGGTCACCCCACCGACAAGGTTAAAAAGAAAAAAACATACGTTTTATATATATATATATACATACAATTGTATATGTTTATAAGATAAATAAATGTCTATACCACGACCGTTAGTTTATTGCTATGCTTATGCCGGAAAAATCTATGGCAATATCAATTAAATATAGTGCTCATATGTCCTGACTTAAGCTGATATTTAGATAATAAAAAAAAACTGACCCCGCTGCACAACACCCCTTTCCGACTTAAGGTCCAACCGCTGTGCCCCCAGCTTTACTCACCACAGGCGTCATGAGTGGGGTGCAGTAGCGGAGGATGGGACGTGGTTAGCGCCCCAGTCCCTCCCATCCAGTTATCAAGATAATGCTATTTGAAGATTATGGCATTAATATTTATGATGGTGGTTATGCCTGTGAACATTGCACACATTGCCTGGTTTTGTACATTTCAAAGTAAAATGTTGGATTTAATGCATTACCCTGTGTTGCTCGAAATTAACTTTAACATAAATGTATTAAAAATAATTTACATAACTCACATTTATGCTTTTTTTTTCGCCCATATTTCTCTCGGACTAAAAATGTTGATATTCACGATTAAAATTATTAATGGTGGCAGAGTTAAGAACCGTTGTAATGCTGGTTTTGACGTTGTAGTAATTGATATTCTGTATATAAAGATATAGGTAATATATAATAAGTATTTAAGTTTGAGATATTTCATTAGTACGACAGAAATATTTTGAAGAAACTCCCCTCTCCCCTCAAATCCTAAATTATATTAAATGGAAATATTCTCTTTACTCTGCATTATCGAAAATGGTTGCAAAATTTTCTGTTAAAATACATTAAGATAAAGATGACTAAGAGTTCATGTGCATATTCTAAAATTTTTGAGAACAGCCAACCAAATCATCTTCAAAATGAATTTTAAATGATTGTGTAGAAAAAGAATTTGCAATTTCAAAGTTAGGATATTGTACCTGTTGTAATACGAGACTTGAACCAGCGGCAAGGAAGTTATCAAAATGGCAGGAAGCATTAAAACCCTAACAGGTAGAGTATGGGTTACACTAGAACGCTAACGATTCTAATAGTGAGCAGGAACCATATAAACCTGCTCCTTCTCTCTGGCCGAATGTAACAATTCAATTCATTTCAGATGGTGATCAGGGAAAGTAATTTGAATATAACACATTGACATTTTGTGTTGAACAGGAATGATTTCCAAGTAAGCAGCATGTGTTATATGTGCGGAAGCAGGCTTCATATATTCATTGGGCGGGAGGGAGAGAGGGAGGAAGGGAGGGAGAGAAGGAGGGATAGAAGGAGGGAGAGAAGGAGGGATAGAAGGAGGGATAGAAGGAGGGAGAGAGGGGGAGGGAGGGAGTGAAGGAAGAAAGAAAGGAAGGAAGAAAGAAAGAAGGAAGAGAGATAAAAAAGAAAGAATAAAGAGAAAGAAAACAAAAGAAAGAAGGAAAGAAGCAAAGAAAGAAAGCAAGAAGGAAATAAGGAAAGAAAGAAGGAAAGAAGTAAAGAAAGTAAGCAAGAAGGAAAGAAGGAAAGAAACAAAGAAAGAAAAAAGGTAGAAAGGAAGGAAATAAAATCAAGAATAGCTAAAGTTCAAGCAAGTCCTTTAGATGGGTTTCTTTATGACAAACCTCAAATAGGATAGCTACCCATCTACTGAACTTTCTCCCATACTCCCCATGCACCAACAAGAATACTAGGCATATATTCTCCAAATATTGATATCGACTGACAAATAGATGAGTAAGTGTTTGCAGGACAAATACAAGAGTAGAGAAAGTCATGTGAGTGCAACACATCAGATTCTTTATAGTCGCTTTAACTTAAAGTGGGCTTTGAGGATATTCAAGTTTTTAAAGCTTTAAAATTCGGTTCTCTTTGCACGACAAACGACAAAAAAAGTCAATAACGACCTTCCATTTTAGAAAACCCACACAAATAACAAGCAATATCTCCGAAATAGCACTCCAAAAAAATACCACTGCACATAACTTGCGTGCGTTAACGAGATATACATTTTCTATAGTAAGATTTGATCCATCTTTTACGGTTTACCAGCTATACAAAAGTCATCAAGAGTAAACAGGCTATAGCCAGCAAATTCAAAACATACAGTTCATTTGCTATATAAACTATATTAACCATATGATATGTTAATCAAAATTGTTAGAACCATTGTCGAGAAAACCAAAATTTTCGAAACTTTCCATAATAAAGGGTAGTTTACGGTGGAGAATATTTCTTCTATATTTTGTGTCATATTCTTGAAAGATATTTAAACTTATATTCTAACCTTGGTTTTTAGCCACTTTTCGTTTTCGAGTGATACTGTTCATAGACACATGGACAGACAAGAAGCGACACACACGCACACGCACACGCACACGCGCACGCACGCATACACGGGCTTGTTTATAAAAATGCTTTTTTGGTTTCAGGGGGCCTCAAAACCCTTATTTTCTGAGAAATCTCCACATTAAAATTTGGGCTGAATACAATAATTCCCCTGTTTACTGTACGTAGAGAAAGTAAAGAAGAGTTTTGTTAGAGTACTTTGCAGTGAAGAGTCTTTCTATTGTTGTATTAGAGGATGCTGAAGTCAAGATGGGGTGAGAAAGAGGTGGTTTTGTGAACGGTGCTACGATGGGAGGTTTGATCTCTTTTAAATCGCGTGTTCACTTTAAACGGCGGAGGAAGCAGAGCTTCCCCGGCGGCCCATACCTTCAACTTTATGGACTACTAACGTCAAAGTCCGGAGGGTGGGAGGATGCTGGAGAGCGTAAAACCGACAGTGATAGCGTGTACATTCTCCCCGGCGGCGGTACAGCATAACATTCAGGAGTAACAAGTGGCATCTGCTTCACACACTTAGCTACGGGCGTTATGAGCTTCGAAGGGAACACATAAACGTTTTCTTCCTATTCAAACCCTGATACAAAATTTGTTTCTCTTTACGGTATCAGAAAAAAATCTCAACCCCCTTGACATACCAAAAACATTAGTTTACATCTTTAACTATTCATTGCACCTTATTGCTTCCTTTAACTCTTATCTATAGTAAACTGAGACTATTTTTTGAAGCGCTTAAAAGAAAATTAAAAATGTCGTGGCTTTGGAGGCCAATCGTATTATGTTTGGTGAAATAAACAACAACGCTTGGTAAAAGCAATGGAATGTATTTGAAATTTAGAAGAGAAAAGTATCAAGAGCGTTAGAAATAAATATTGTAGCAAAATAAAAATTCTGACAAATCCCACTTCTGGCACCAATGTAACAAAAATGAGAAAAATGCAGTCCAATTACTTCTTCTCACTTTATTTTCTTCTAAATGAATGCACAAAACAAAATTCCCTTTTACTGATGTTGACACTGGTTACCGTCTTTCATGATATTGCAAATCACAGCTGTTATTTTCTCGTCACACACAATTTCTGTCTTTCAGTTCTCTCTTTGTGTCACAAAAACTAACTGACGAAGTCACTAACTGCTTCACTATCTTACTTTTGACGTGATGATTCTCTCACGACGATTGTACACATGCAACTGACACGCACACACAATCACACGCATACACCAACTAAAACTGACTCACTCGTGCGCACCTCAAGCTTCTATACCGGCGAAAATTCTTTTTCAAAAATGTTCCTTTTTCTCAACTTCCGGCAGCCGGAAAATTCGCGAAAGTTCTAGAAAGTCCTGTGTAACTGTTGTCATGTGTTTGCTAGCATGAGTGCGGTGGGGCAACTTGACCTTGAGCGCCTTTGTTGCACGCACTCCCAGTGGTGTGAGGCAGCTCGGCCCTAGCCTTTGCTGCGCTGTCGCTGCCGTCCGTTGGCGTCACAATATAAAATAGAATAAAGAATATAAAATGTAAAGGTATATCAGGATTAAATCTTGTCAGTTAAAAGGTAACTGTAGCTTTTCCCTTGCCAACGCCCGCTGACGAAAGTTTCAAACAATCACCTGCACAATAACAGTGAGACCTTGTTTTAAAAATAATATAGCCATCTTACCACTTAAAAACCTACTAAATTATTACTCCATGAACCATAAATAGTTTTAAAATCGCACTCCAACAAACATACAAAAGAATATACATACTTCAAAGTATAAAACTGTCTGCGCGCTCACGTATTTGCGTCCGTAACATAATTAAAAAATTTGATGTGTCACATTCACATGATCTTCAGCATACGTTCTTCCAGAAATTATCACATAAGCTTACTCTTCTACACATTTCATATTGGTTAAAAAAAAATATCCAAAAGTGCTTTTTTACGTTTTCTTATGAGTACAAGGGATCTTAAAAATATTTGATTTGGTACTATGTTTGGCACTCTCAGCACATAAAAACAAATATTTCCCAAGTTACCTATAGCACTTAAAAATCCGAGCCCTATCTATCACGATTAATAGGAAGTTATAAAAGTACAATTTTGTATCAGAAGTCTAACATTCTAAAGGTAAGGAAATTCGTGTTACTATTATACGTCAGATTTTCGTTTTTCATGCTCGTCCCATACTTAGGATACTAATTTTACAACTATTTAAAACATTCATTTAATTCTATTAACAAAAAGGGCACTATTGTCCTCGATATTTTAGTTATATTACATGTAAATCTGTCTTGAGTCCATGCGGTTGAAAGCATATTATTGCAATTACAATCTGGAATCTCAACCAGGAGGGAATCTGTAACATTCGTGTAAATACTTCTCCAAATCAGGTCAGCACCGGCTAACCCACAGGAATTTAGTACCATTTCCGCCCTACAGGGAGACCAATTTCCTCTGAATTCCAACTGGGGAACACCAGTGGCAGGCTGAATAGATACTCTGACCTAAATCTCTATACAGACCTCAATGCTGCAGTGGTCTAGTGGCTAGTGCAGCGGTTTCAAACTACAATAGACAATGACTGTGATTTGCAAACAAAATACAGTTTCTGATAGAACTGCAAGTCAGAGTTTCACGAAAATTTGTTGCAATAAAACTGATTCTCCGCGGAACTAAAATGTTGTATATTACAAAATATACGCTGAAGATAGTTATTTCTATAGCAAAAGGTTGGTACCAGAAGCTACACAAACAATTTCTTGACTGGTTTTGGAAATTAACTAAAGGAATGTGGCGATGAAGCCTTAAGTAATTAAATTATGGCAATTTAAAATGTCATTACAATACAAGCACGGGAATTGCAAACTTCGCCAACGAAAAGGTCTAGGTTCACACATACACTTTCATATCATTTCATCTCTACATATGGACCAAATTCTACAACAATGGGGAAAAAATCTGAAGTGAGCCCTCACATGTCTTTTCTACTCGCTTTGTGCAAACTATTCTTAAAAATCTTGTTCTTCTATCTACTTCGTGTTAACTGGAGATAAATTTTGTAGAAATGGTTACATTAAGCATTTCTTTATAGGTACAATATAAATAGGAGAGTACACGAGGTTAATGCGACACTGAAATCATTAATGAGGTGGTCGCTATGTGATGGTTTTGACACTCTGCTCTCTTTGCATGGTCAGGATATTAGAAAACACGAAAGATATACACTTCATGTGCAGCAAGATTTTGCCTATATTTTTTGCTTTACCAGTAATAAAAATTTATTTTGTATAAAAGTAATCCAGAATAATGAGAACTTCACAGGTTATTCCCAGAAAGTTCAAGATATGCATTTAATTTATTATGAAAATATGTTGAACATATGGTATTTTAATCAAAATGCTTACAGGCATCTTTGAAACATTCAAGATTCGAAATGTTTACCATGTAAAGGGTAGTTTAGAGTGCTGAACTTTCTTGAAATCTTTTGGGCCGAGAGTCCGGAAGAGGCATTTGGGAAGCAATATGGCTGTGTTTGGGTTAGAATGGATTAAAACCAGACTGTAATTAAAGACCCTACAATCGCCCGATATAAAAATGTGAGCAAAGGGGTTAAAGGCGAGAATAGAAATGAGCCAAGTTTAAAAGCCTCTCCCCAACTTTTTCCTGAAATATTATCAAACGTAGTGCAACGAATAATTTCGAAATCATCGATGAATTCGCGAGTCACGAACTGATAAGAAATTTGGAATATTTTGGAAATAAAGAATAGCATTTACTATGACTATGTCAGGAACAAAATGTTATTTACCCAAAAATTGTGATTAATAAATTACTGTCACAAAATACATGTTTAATTGCAATGTAATCTGGCTTTCTTTGAACAGAAATCAGAATCATGAGGTCGTACTTGTTTTTTGTTGTTTTATGTTACTGTTTTACAGTGAGTGAGTGTGTCGTATTTAAGGGCCCGTCGACTACTTGGTCATTAGGGCCCCTACCCTTTTACAGAAGTACATATATGTAAGGGTGAGGTGGTAAACAGGTTTCATAAAGTTTGAGTGAATCAAGACTGCGATTGGTTGAAAAAGTAAATTTGTTTCAAATATGATTCATCGTGTCTCCCAACTGAGGCCATGGCAAAATAATTGAGGCCTTCGAACTGTCCATTGGGCACCTGATTCCCATTGCATTTAGGAACGAAAACACTTCAGTTGACAATACTGATTGAATAGCTGGATTGGCTGGTTAAGTCATATCAAGAACACCACAGATTATAGAAATACCGCGCATGATCTTCCGCACTACGTGTCTTCAGCCACTGCCATGACCTGCGGACCTGCATTGAATATTCTTCTTCTTCAGGTTATGTCTACTTTGAAGAGGTGAGTAAAGGAATGTGATTTCATCGGTATTTTTAAATGAAAAGACCCGCGGTTCTTTTGTTGCCATGGAAGGAAGCAGCGCACATCACGTCTTACTATTCACTGGAAGTCACTGAGGGTAATAAAATCCATACCCTGAAACGTGTGCTGATGACGTGTCCTATCACTTCATCTTCACCAACAGGTGTTACCAGATGGGCATCGTATTCTTGGAACATTTCTCTCATTGGCTTCCGAGTTATTCAACATGTTTCTCACCATAGTGGACAGTAATCAGCTAAATATAGCCTTCATTGATCCTCAGAAGGACTCCTAAATTAACTTGGTATTTTGATGAACGCTAAGCAGTGCACACAGTGGTTTGTCTTTCTTCCCCGACAGATATTCGGGGTAATTGTCCTTGACCCAGAAAGTAAATGAACACTGGTCGAGTTATCAATCAGCATTACAGTTGCGCAAAGCATTTAAAGTGAAGCAGTACGATCAGGGGCACAGCTCAATAGAGAGATGTCTTACATACCTTGCAATTTTCCTCAAACTGATTACCAAATTGATGTTCATTATAATTTTGTGCTTCATAATCGCTTTGTGTCATTACAAACCAAGCTTTCCTAAAATTTACTGCAGCAGTGTGTTCCAAAACATAGCTTGGTTAACGACATCTGTTGTCCGCTGCAAGAAGCTGGCGTTGTGCACTCGTTACACGGTTGTAATTTGTTATTGTACTCTCATGTTAATAATCGCGCTAACATTATTGTGTTTATAGTCATGAATACAGAGTAATTCGCGATTTGTTTCGTTTCTTTTATGCGTGCTGTTCAATTGTGAACATTTGAGTATGATTTGGACACTTGGTTACATACTATTAAAGAAAAATGTAGGTACATTAAAAATTTTGAGTAGAGTACAATATTGCCCCTACTTACTATGCCTAGTAGAGAAAGTGAAAAAGATCCCTTGCGGGTGCAGATGCTGGGTGTCCACTCCGTGACCTGGTCTACTCGCATTGTATCTACCGAGTTGTTAGAGCAGCAGTACAGATAGCTATAGATCCGCAATTCAAATCCTGGAAATATTATTGCATTTTGCATTTTCATTCTACCTTTCCAACTGTACTTATTTCTCCCTGAACACTAGAAGCGACCAAACGGCCCAAGGCGTGTCACTAGTTTAAAATGCTTCATTGTACTACCGGTACATCAACAAAGAGTACCAGTACATAAGTCGGCCATGATAGGAATGTATTCGGTGAACGACTTTCTTGTATGCTCCAGCACATTTGACTCAAAGAGGCGCGGGTGCCACCACAACCACAATTTGACTTACACTGCCGATGCGAATTATTGGCGAATTTTCTGAAATGTTCCCCGTTTCTCGAAGCTCTCGTAACTTTGTCCCCAATTTCCAACAAACTCAGGTCTGAGAATGCGAAAAATACGGAAGCAGGGAGTGGCTATCGATGAATCTGTCTGTCTTGTCTAGGACAGAAAGCTTTGACACAATTGCGGCACAGCTGCTTGAAATGATAAAAGTACCGCAACTGGGCGGGGCATCAGAAGTGCAGTTAGATAAAGAAACCATCTGCAGAGATACTGCTTTCATGAACTAATTGAAGATATCGGCAGTTTAGTGCTTATTTCATTTGCCCTACTGCCCTCGGATCCCATGCTCTCCCTTCGAGTGAAGTTACACACTGTCAACAAAACAGTGGCGCCCTCCTTCAAGCGTACTTTTTTCGCAGCCGACGTATGATTGTGTCTTTGTCTACCAACAATGACGTCAGTGGCAACCAGTAACTGAACATTTATATTCCTCTCACGAAAGACTCATTCGCCAGCTCATGTTTACTAGTCCACCTTTTGCACCTAGTTTCAATTTATGATATAACTTTCGGTGCATTGTGTATAAATTAAGAAGATGTGTATATTAACTCCACTGACAATTTAAATTTTACAAATTATTGTTTTATATAAATCAATTAAGAAAGAACTGAAATGTAAAGTAATTATTTTATAACCGCTTTATGTGGTGGATCGAATTAGTTATTCCATTATGTTTATGTTTCCATATTTATAGTTATTTTAAATTTCTGTCAGTGTTTTATAGCACTTCATAATGATTCTTTGACGTGAACAGAGAATGGATCTTAATGTATTTCTTTAGTAAATAATCGGAAGGCATTCTTATCTTACAAGAATTAGTGTTGTTGGTAGACACAGAAACAACTTCTTTTCTAAGCCCTCCAAACTAGATGAAAAATACAGAGGCATGTTGTTATCAATAGTTAGAAAAAATGACAAAACAAAAAGAATTTTCTTGAGTAGATGGGCTCTTTAATCGTCAGTGGAGTTAATATATACATTTTCTTAATTTATACGTAATGCAATGAAAGTTATATGATAAAGAGGCAGTTAAAACAGTGAGAAATTGGTCTATTATTATAATGAAATAAACAACACTAGAAATCATCGTACCCTTCTTTTGGATTATTAAATCTGAACAGTTGTGAGTTTAATTATTTTGTTGTTTAACGACGCTGTCAATTGCCAGGATCACATCAGCGTCGCCGGTGTGCCGGAATTTTGTCCCGCAGGAGTTCTTTTACATGCCAGTAAATCTACTGACATGGAGCTGTCGTTTTTAAGCACACTTAAAAACCATCGACCTGGGCCGGGTTTGAACCCGCGACCTTGGGATCAGTAGGCCAGCGTCTAACCAACTGAGCCACCCAGACCAACACAGTTGTGAGCATAACACTATAACATACTCAGCAAATATGCATATATTTATTTAATTTGATCGTTAAAAGTTATAAATACCTTACGATAAATTACATTGTGATAATCTTTGTGTCAATCAAATATGGTCTAATTAAATGTGCTACTTGTTTATTTTTAGTTATCAAAGAATGTTGACACAGTGCTGTTATAGCACTGGATACATCAATGTTAGTTCTGCAATTAAATAATGGAAATATCTAGATGTCAATGTCTGTATTGTAACGCCGGCCGCGGGCGCATGCCTGAAGTCTTAGTCAAACTACTGCTTGTAAATAGGTTACCCGGCGATAATGAAGAGGTCAGAACAAAGAGGATTATGAGTGTGGCAGAATAAAGCGTTTTCAGACTGTTCACGAGGCTTCCGACTGCCGGCTTATTTACGAGAAGTTCGAGAAAAGGTAAATTTCGAGAAAAATCCGTGCTACGTTATTCTCATCTATATAAGTGAGTGCAACGGCGAGAAAGATGAGTTGCCTTTGTGATGGAGTTGTGAGTGTTGAACAAGACAGCTGTTAGCTCTATTTCTGTTTCTCTCTCTCCCTCTCTCTCTCTCTGTGTGTGCGTGTGTGTCTGTGTGCAAATGTCATTGAGAGAATGTGCGAGACAGGTGTATATAGGAGTCATCACGCCGGAGTTGTTTGCTGTGTGAAGTAGCTTTAGTGAGAGTAATCGTCGAAGCCAGCTGTTAAATAGAGAGAACTGAGACAGAAAAGTGTGTGTCAAGGTTAGAAGGTTACGAGAGGACAGAACAGCTGTGAGTTACAGGGATACCAAAAACTGTATACTGCCTTAACGATGATAAAAGAGAATTGTGTTTTGAGCTTCAGTTTTAGAAGGGAAATAGTGACAAGTAAAAAGTAACTGAAAGTGTCATATTGTCACGCTGGTGTCAGGAGTGGGATTTATGAAATTGTCATTTGTGACTATATAAGAGGAAAGTGGAAAGAACAAACTATTTTAGAGATGCACTGGGATTAATGTTGAATTATAAACGATTTTAAGGTATAAGAAGATATCAGAGGATAGACTATGTTAATAATTGTTAATAACTGTTCACATGTGGAAATAATGACTCAAGAGGAAAATAGGGATGGAGGAACATGCAGTGTTTCTGCCCTGGGAAGTAAGCTGATTTAAGGAGTGACAAGTTTGTTTATTTTCTAGAACAAGTACATTTGCACTTAGGAGCAATAAAACAAAGGAACTGTGCCTTCTTCACCTCTGCAAGGACCACACATACTTACTACGTTTCTTAAAGAGTTAATAACCTGCTAGTACTTCCTTAAGACAACTTGTTGAAAGAATATTTTATGACAAGCGTGTAGGTCGAGTTCAACTCGGAGAAACACTGAAATTATTACCTTCTTATTTACAACTGTATATTTTTTTGCGTACGTTTTTCTCGGGATGGAAACAATAGACGCCTAAATAACCAAGTAACACTAACCCGCCTCCCTGACCTTCTAAGTACAAATTAGTTACATTCTAACACCTTGATGACATCAGCTTAATGACACCTTGTACGCTAATAATGTTTGTCGTTAATTCTCTAGGGCACGTTCAAGGTGTTATCAAAGCCATGCCGAGGTGTAGTACTACACACGTTGATCGTGAGGGCCTTTAGGCGTGTTCGTATAAAGGTAGACTTTCTTTTTTGTACTTCATTTAAGATGCAAGTCGTGGATTTAATTTAACAGCAACAAGAGATCCCAGCACTGCAGAAAATAAAACCACGACAAAAATATTTATTTCCTCTATTCCTTGCTTTTAGGTACCAGTTAGTAGAAATATTATATTTTCTCAAAAAGTCTACGAAAAATATAAACATTTATCAAAAATGAACATTGTGTGTGTGTGTGTGTGTGTGTGTGTGTGTGTGTGTGTGTGTGTGTGTGTGTGTGTGTGTGTATGTAATTCGAAATCGTTAATTCGAAGATTTTTCTTGGCCCCTTGAATTTTGTATCAAAACAATGCAATAAAAAAATCTCATATTTAATTCGAATTTCTTTTTCCTTACTTCGAAGGTTTTATGCAGGAATGTCAGTTCGAAAATTAATATAAACATATTTAATATAACTTCATCCATGTATTTCTGCAAAAGGAATCATCGCTCCGGGGTTTTGTTTTGTCGGAATGTAGTTGAAATACAGTTTGGAGTGGAACAGCTTTCCTAGCTGCCGGCCTTGAGTTTCTATACATTCTCCCACATACCCTTGTCCTTTTTTTTTTAAGTCTTTTAAGCTTTCTAGTGATCTGTAGTGGGATCAATGCCACTATGTCTCTTAGTAAACCGTGTGCTCCTACAAGATTAACTTTTGCAGAAAAGAGTGCGCGATACCGTCAACTAATATATCTGAAGAATAAGGAGATAATTTTAAGTAGTATCTCGAGTCTAAAAAGAGTGAGACGGCCTGAAGATCCTGATGGATATATCCTGTATTGCTTAAATGTCAATTTTATACGTAACTTTTGTAATTGGAATTTTTGGATATTTCTAACTTTTTTCTTGTCCCTTCAGTTTCGAAGTATCCAAGTTATACTAGAGTAATAGGTAATAATTTTAGTATTAATAATAGTAGTAATAGTAGTTGTGGTGGTGGTGGCGACGGCGGTGGTGGTGGCGGTGGCGGCGGTGGCATAAGTAGAGTAGTAGAAGAAAATAACAAGAAGAAACGAGAGAAACTAAAGCCTGGACATTTAAAGTGCTCAAGTCACCTTTAGACCAGATATCTGGAACATTTGAGATCACAGAAGTTTTCCATGGATATCTGAATCAAACGAGAATATTTAATGTGGTGGGTGCATGTCAGCTCAGAGGTACTGGAAAGCCAAAGACCTTCGGTTCAATTCCGGTCCTGGCGGTCCTGATTCAAGATTCATATTTTAACATTTACTCTAAAAGCCTGAAGGGAAAGCAGAATCACTCAAGAGTTCTTCCTTAATAGGGCAATGCCTCTGAACATCTTTTTATCCGGAAGAGCAATAGAAATCTTATTTCTTACAAACATAAAATAAAAAGAGACGAGTGGGAGGGAATTTTAATAAATCCTTTTCCTACGGCATCAGTTCTATCGGGGGAAGAAAATTTATGGATCGGAGGAGATGAAACCAGGCTAGGAATGGGGTTGAGAAAGAAGAGCGAAGTTTTCGGTTAAAGCTATTTCAAGTCCGGTCATCTTTCACTATGAAGCATTACTGTGTGTCGCCTGAATCATGCCACTGCATTAATCCCAGACAACTGACTTACTGCACTCAACTCGCTTCGCTGGCTGGTCGCTCTCCCGCCAACGAAATTCACTGGTCAGGATGAAATTCAGGCGCCTCTGGAGACGCAGCTACAAATTCCTCTGAGAATACCACTGCGTTCTAGTGTATTACGGCACTTTAACATGAACTTTTGTAATAAGAAAGGTATATTTTTTCATAATGAACAGGTGTGCTGTTACAATCAATTCGCCTTAACCACACCTACAAGTATTCAGCTATAAAATGAACATCATATCAAATACAGAATGTGTGACTCTGAACCCTTGCACATTATTTTCAATAAGATGGCCCTATCTGAGAGGACAAACTAGAGATGAAAAACCTCATATGTTGCATTCATATGTTTTTATCTAATCGCTTCCCTGTAAACCGTTCTTGTTTTATATATTTCCAAATAAGCTTTAAATTCCCATTTACATTTCTATTGCGGGATACAGCATGACAGACTTCTAAAGAACATATTGCTATATGGAGATTTATATGATCACGAGAAAAAAGAAAGAAAGAAAGGCGATTCCCAGTTGAGATGAGTATAACTATTTGAAAATTCATACAACGAATATCTCAGATATGGTTTACATACTCCAAAAAGTGTTTGTCATAACTTGTGTCCTTTAAAGATATCTATACTTTTTTCCTGTAGTAAGATTTTGTCCATCTCTTACGCTTTGCCACTTAAGCAAAACTCGTTCAGAACCCGGAAGTCTTCAGGCTATTCTCGGAAAATTCAGCATATACTTTTTTTATGTACATAGCTTAAACATGTGGCATTTTAATCAAAATTTTACACTAATATTTTATAATCGTGATAGTCAAATGTTTAAGGACTGGAACCATACTTTTTCCATGCAATCGTGAGAAGCAATTTGAAGCAATTATATTTGAGTGTAAAATTAAATGAAAAAGTATTGTACAATTCAAAACAATAACGGATATCTTGCAAATGGGTGATGGCAGAAAGAGAATTATTTGAATTAAACTGTGTGTTTTGAGACAAGTTAATATCTGAGCACGTTGTCGTATATCGGTTCACATTTAACAGTTATACAAGATTATATAAAATTTCTTCCGAGCAAAATGAACATCAAGGCTACTCCAGAAATGCAAGATATACATACATTTTATTTGTCCTTCAATATATTTATTTTAGTATTTCAATCACTCGTTAGAGACATCTATAAGAAAATAAAAAAATAATAAAACATTTTCTAGCGTTGGGTGCTTTCTTGAAAATTTCCGCATTGCTCTTTGAAAGCTATTCTGCTTGTAAACCATGTTTTATAATAATTCAAACGTTTACAATTCGGAATCGTCGTTAATTCGAAGAATTAAATTTTATATGAAAGAAATGTAAAAAAAAAAAAAAAAAAAAAAAAAAAACGTTATTCGAATTTCATTTTCCTTAATTGGAAGTTTAATCTAAACGAAGAAATTTAGTATAACTTCGTCCATGTGTTTCTGCAGAAGTCATCGCTCCGGGGCTGTTTGTTTTGTCGCAATGCATTCGAATTGTATTTATGGGCTGGAATAGCTTTCCTAGCTGCCGGCCTTGAGCTTCTGTGCCTGCTCCAACGTCCCCTTGTTTAAAACACTGCGGCTTAAACAGTCGCTTAAGCTTCCTATTGTGTTACAAATCAATGCCACTATGTCTCTTAGTACATATCCAGTATAAAACTAACTTTTGCGGAAAAGGTCGCCGTCATTCGAGAAGTTGAAAAGGGTTTGAAGAAAAAATCTGAAATCGCGAAAGAATAGGTGATGCCACAGAACCAGAGGTCATCAGTGGATGTGAGTGATGTGTTGCATACCCTGCCAGTTTTCCTTAGTTATCTTTTCCTACTATCTATATATTAATCCAATTGGGGTTGTTCTTGCTGAGGAATATGTCTCGAACAACAATATGTTATGAATCAGTATTATTGTATCCGCCCACCATTGAAACAGAGCGACTGGTGATTCCGCTTGCTTTACGCCAGTCACGTCAAACAATGTGCGCGCACACTGGATGTGACTCAAAGAAATGCATCTCGTTTGATAATCTTAACGAGGTTTAAAACTAAGTTTTTCAACATTCCACTTGGCAGTGAAGGTAAATTTCAAATTTTAACTTCTTATGCACTAATTACAACGAGCAGGATTTTGAGCAGTAATTGGCGTGAACGTGTAAGAGTGAAAACGCCAGGAAACCGAAGGCAGGGTATGCACATTGCTTATGTGCTTCCGTGTGGTTCACTACAAGGAAAACACGAGCTGTAGACAGCGCGCTGCATTTCCTGAAAGCCTACCTGCTCCGAATATGGAATCGGAGTGTTTGTAATCAACAAACTGAGAATGCAGAAATAAACAATGGGAGTGGTTTTTCTGTAATTTTAATATTTAGCAGTAGGTGAATTACAAAATTCTATGAAAATTATAAAAATTGTGTAAAAATATTTTTTCAAGGTTAATAATTTTTATTTAATAAACCAAGGCATTACAAAATTTTCTGTCCCTAACATTCTTTTGAGAGTACTTATCCATAACAGGATAATATTTTAAATTATCAAAATGTTTAAATCTCCATCGTGTGGATCACTTCAGGTACGGTGCTGGAAATAGCTAAAAAGTTAATAAATGAAATAAAATAAATCTAAAGTGTTAAAGATATTGCGTGAAAATTTGTATGCATATTATACCTTACATGTATTATGTCTGATGTGAATTTTAACAAAATCCGCTAATAATTGTGTGATTTAGCTATTTCATCTAGGAGTATAGTGGACACAGTTTACCGGCAGTTCCCAAGAGTTCAACATGACCGACATTACACCAAACTGCAATAACACTTTTGTATAAAATCACTTCCGAGAGCTAAATATCATAATAAACGACTATTTAATGCACCACTGTGTAGCGAACGTAAAAATAACAACAGTAACTATAACTGCATATACTGCTCTAAAAGAATTTAATACAAAATCACGCCACAAGCAGTACGTCCACAAATTAATTAATACGGCGTTCACACAGAATCTTGTTTTAGAATCTACCAATTGGCCTTTCTACAACGCGTTTATAAACGTGGGCTTCTGTGACAACATAACAGACGCAATTAAGACCAGTTATGGCCATAGCTTTACCGTGGTTATATGTTACAGACAGTTGGCGACACTAATGCAACCTAACGGATGGAATATCAAATGGGGGGAAAATGTCAAGGTTGGTTTTTCGGATATCTCAATAAGCTGTGCTACTGTACCCTTAACACGAGTTCAAAGTGCATACCCAAGTCCACTCACCACGCCATTGCACCGAGAAATTTGTCAACTTATCTGAAATTTTAGGCAGTGCTTCGAGTGAAAATGAAAAGACTCGAAGAGTGAGATAACTAGAATATCTTTATGGATCTACATATGTAGCTGTATGGCTAAATGATAACTTCGGACGTAACTTTTGTAATTCGAAATTTTGGATATTTCAAATTCTTTTCTTGAGCCTTCAGCTTCGGATTATCCAAATTCCACTGTATATATACAACAGGTGTATATACCTCTTCGTGTGTGTGTGCGTGTGCGTCGGCGTGTGCGTGTGCGTGTGCGTGTGTGTGTGTGTATGTGTGCGCGCGCGCGTGCGCGTGCGCGCTTTTGCGTGTACGGCTTTTCGTTTTTGGCACACTTACACCCACGGATATTTTTTTAAGAATACTTGCACAAGATTCAGGGGGCCTCAAAACACCTGTTTCGTTTGAAATGTCGGTATTGAATTGTTGACTGGAATGCAATAAGTACCTTTTCTACCTATTACGTAAGTAGCAGAGAAAATAAAGAAAATAAAAAAGTAAGCTTAGGAAAAGAAAGAAAATACCTTGTACGTGTAAAATTCCTGTTACGCTATGTTGAGGTCAAAAGTCGTGGCAGCACTGCAAGCACCGTAATCAGCTCTAGGGTATCACAAACACTGCAAACGAAATGATAAATTTCTTTCTGGGAAATGATATATAGCACAGCTTCTCTTGCATCAGCAAAATCACCTCTACGACCAGCCTGCAGTTTTTTTAAGAAGGGGGAAGCTTGAAGCAAAGGAAAAATAAAACAAAACGAAATTAGCACATTTATATTCACGCGCAAAACATATGGCAACGACGGAGACAAATTTATGAAGTCAAAATACGCCTGTGATTACACGGTATGATGCACAATCTTTAACATTTCGCTTCACACTAGACGTACAGGGGCGAAATCTTGGCAAGGGAAGACCTAGTGGTCGTGGTGTGCATGCCCCAAAAATCTGGCTAACAACGGCGGAAGTGACCGCCGCCATAAAAGCGTTGCTGCAAACGTGATGGTGGTCTCAGATTCGATCTCCGGGTCTAACATGGGTTTTCCGTTATGTTCGGCTGTGTTAAGACTCAAAAGACCTTTTGGGAGATAATACGATTTCATGGTCTTTCAGGTTATGTTGACATTGCAGGAGAATGACTTATTCCCCACTCAGATCTACCAACTAAACCTACCATTCTATGTTACCTACTTTTAGGTCTTAGGCCCCTAGCATTTTCATACCCTTAAACATATTTTGATCAATACAGATAGGCATAAAACATAATCAAACCCACTTTTTGATTTTTACCACCTCCATAACTGTGCTCTTATTTATATTGCAGACTTCCGTTGTAATGACGATCTAAGATGTTATGTAGTCACCGAATCTAAATACAGATTTCGCGAGATAAACAGAGTAGGCCGTACTCAAATCAATAATTACCAATAGTAATCATGGCGACCAACTTGAACGAGTGTTTTGCTTCTGAAATTGAAGAAAATTGGGATATGGGCTGTACTTACTTCTCTCATATCTGAAATATCTAAAGAGAGACCGAAAGATGCTATAATTAACATATACTAATTAAGTTGAATCGTCAAGACACCATGAAAAGATGAATGTTACGTTTCAAGGTTAGTGTTTTACATTTCATTCATGCACCATATTAAATTATCTCTCAAAAATTGTATGCAATACACGTGTGTTAAGTGTTTTACTAATCCTCTGAAATTGAAAACTCGGCCCAGTAAAAATCACTCACCATCCTTATTGTGAAATATGATATTTTTGAACACATCTTCTTTAAAATATTCCTACAAAAGGGTCCTGTAAATTCTGATAAACGTTTACAGAAATAGTTTTAATATATATTTCTTTATTAGGTAAAAAGGAAATACGGGAGTCTGGGGGTTCCCCTTTTGGAGGGGGGGCCCCTTGTGTTTAACACCCGCTCTAGTCTAACGTTCTAATCTACGCTTAGGATACATCTTCGCCACTTTCCAGTTAAGGGTAGTGAGCAATCTGGAGAACCTCTCAGTCAAGGAGGAAGGTCTAAACAGGATTGCAACCGCGGATCTCCTGTACCACCTAGGTTACAGCCTAAAGTGAGCCATGTAAACTGCCTTTGAAATTTCATACCTTAACAAAACATAATAACCGAGCAGGAGGATTCAGGCGGCAGTCCCTAGGTTCCGCATACCGCCGTAGATTTGATTCCCATAGTTGATCTTTCTGACCTATGGGTTTCTTTTTTGGGAATTTTCCCGGGTCGCTAGGCAAAGGTTGAGAGGGATAACTACATCCCCCGAATTCCTATCCCTCCATTTGACGTCGCCAATCATTTCGTGCAAAATAAAAACAAACTGACCCAATAACTCAGTCGGTAAAGCACCTATGGTGCGAAGGGTCCCAGGTTGGATTCCCGCCTCCGGTAGGAATCGCATCGTATTGTTTACTTAGAGACGTTTTTTGGTTCTCCTTGTAGTCCATAATTCTTTCATTCTTAGACTGTGGACTTTCCTTCACATGCCCAAGTTATTCCAGTTTATTCCCTTCGGTTTGTTTTCTTGGTCAACTTGCTTTACTTCTGTTTTCGAAAAATTTCAATATCTGTTTCGTGAGCCTGCTTGGGTTCATTGTTTAATAGAGTTTTAACCTACGCTTACTAATGGAACTATAATCAATGTCACTATATATGTTTATTCTATTTTTACTTTTGAGCCTATACTCTTCACCTAGGACTTGTGGAGCTAAATTGTTTCTTACAAATTTGCATTCTTTGTTCACTATATTTTCAATATCTGCGTTTCTATTCAAGATTAATGTTTCTGCTCCATAGATACTCAAGTTTAATTACTGTGTTATAGTGTTTTAAATTTGTATACTTAGTTGTGCATTTTATTGCAGATGTTTTGAGGAAGCCGTTTCCATTTTTAGGCACCTATTTTAATTTGCTTTCATTTTAGTTCCATTTTCTTGAATTATACTATTTATTACTATTACTACTATTTATTATAACTTTTTGAGAACATACTCTTTGTATATCCATCGGTGTTCTGAGTATTTTCTAAACTCAAATATGATGTGATTGCTGTTTTCTGAATATTCATATAAACATCTCAAAACGTGTTGGGGCCCATATTAAATACTAAATTAAGTATTAAACACTAACCATATGTGGATTTTTAAAAGTAGTGAAAGGATAAGCTGCAAGGAGGTGGCAATTGCCTCGAACTTTTTAACCTAGTTAGGTCATCCCGTAAACAAGATGTCCCAACTGACGTTGGAGACACTATGTTCAACATAATCTTGCATGCGGAACCATTTACATTGCCCTAACCTGTATCCATAAACATACGACTTGATGAACATAACCTTACATCTAAAGGTAAACGAATGTCACCAACAAAACTGCTCAAAATGGTGTCCACTTTTATCCGTTTAAAGGATATCAGTAATGTTTGTCTGTCCTTATTGAATACCACCAGGTGCTGAGGGTGCCTGATACCAACGTGGTCAGAGGGTAGACCGTTCGCCTATCACCAAGACGGCCCGAGTTCGATTCTCAGGGACCTGCTTCTAGTATTCGTGGTGGACGAAGCGGCGTCTGGCCGGGTTTTCTTCGGGTACTCCCGCTTCCACCGCTACTCATTCCACCAACTTCTCCATCACTGCTCCATTTATCCATTTCACCAGTATTTCATATCATCCTCATCCCCATTATCATAGTACTTGGCTGACCACCACTTCCAGGTCTTCACTCTGTCCGGTCCATAGGTTCGTCTGCTCCCCAACAGGTGTCTTAACCTAGGCACAGACTTGTAAGCCGTAGAGGGTATCAGTCCTCCGCACGGGAAGGGTAAAATACGGCAAATATACATGAAATGATTATTGGAAAAGAAATTTTTTGGAATGAAACCCTCCAAGTGCATAGCACTTCACTAGCATTTGTCAGTATTGAGCACTCTGGTAAGCCCGAAGAAAAGATACAGTGGGAGAGGAGGGTGCGGTGGGATTCGAAGTGCAGATCTCCCAATTAGGTGACTTGACTATCCAAGTGGCGGTTTAAAGAGTGATACCTGTTCCATTTACGCCTGTGTTTTAGTAAATAAGAAATGTCACTTAATTTTGAGGTATTTTAATACAAAGTCTGTCACAAGAAAATGACGATCACATCATTGCACCTATGGTTGCGGTGATTTAGCTGTCCTATAGAAACAAAGGTGGAAGTTAGGGGCAGGCGATAGAAAACATGTTTTGTGGGCAAAATGTCAGAAGTCTATTCATGCTTGCCTCTTCAGTCCAGCATTGATTGGATAGAAGGAGCCGAGCCTTCTCCCATCTTCCCCACAACAGAGATAGAGGGGTAAGTATCTGTATGTCTTCAAACTCTTTCTCTTCCTTTAGCCATGAGACAAGATAAACTAAATACCCTATATCTTCTTACAAGAATTTTTTTTCCCGACCTTGTCCAGTTGTTACATATCAAAAGCACAATGTTGCAACGTGTTGCGCTGTTAACGGCTTGCAGAGTACAGTAGGACTTCTTATATGCTTCACTTTTACAGGTAAGTTACGATCTCTACGGTAAAAACAGAACCTGCGGAGTATTTTTAGAACACGAAAATCTCCTCAGAAAGGGATTTTCACTCCTTTTACGATTTTAAGAACTAATATGATTGAAAAGTGAATAATGTAATATGACCATCCATATATTTTCTAAACTGAATTTCTCTGAGACACAATGGCCAACGGAAGCATGTTTCAAACTCTTTCACGAATCGACCTACAGGAACACGATTAGACGTGACAGGGACAAAATATCAGATCATCTAGAGGTTAAATGCATGGCTTTCGCGTTATGAGGTTTCAAGATCAGAATATTTCCTTCTCCCACTACGATCACGAATTACACGGAATTAGATCGAAACAAAACATTGACGACGTACTAAGTATAAATATACCCTTATTTATCATTATGCCACGTGACTTCCGACTTATTTTAGTAGGAACAAATTCAACTGAGCTTAAATTGCACTATCGTTTATCTTCTTCTAGATCTAGAAGTTGTACTTTCTTTCCCTAACGTGCATGCATGTTAAGTTAGGTATAGAATAGACAAAAATTTGACTTCTGTGTTAACAATAATATTTCATACAGTATATGAATACTCACAGTGCCGCTAGGAAATTTCCAAAATTGTCTGTCGGAAACATACCTGGTAAAGAGAGATAATTATTAGTAAAAGTACAAAGTTGAGATATATAATTATTACTATTGTAATTGAAGTATATGGACGTCGATATATTGTTAACATAAAGATAATATTAAACTTATTGTACAGGTTGTTATGGATGTAAGTGCAGATAGTTCAATATTAAATCAATATTTGCTTGATTTGCGGACTTATAAGTTTACTTATTAAGAGCAGTAGGTATTTTCTCAGGTTGGTTAGTACCTTCAAGTAGGTGCAGCACAGAAAAATGACAGAGTGGGGGGAACGAATGTTCTACCCCAACTAGGACCAGTGGGTCACGCATTGAAGCAAAACTTCAGGTAGTAAACCATGTGATTGGTTTGTGGGAAAGCTGTTAGACAAACAGAAGAGGAAAAAAAAAACAAAAAAAAAAAACAAACAAACAAACAAACAAACCCACAGAAATGGATGCATATTGAAGTATCTTTATTAAAATAGCCACACTTACACCCCTAACACCCTGTCCTAATAAAAACATGTTCATGAAATAAACACGGATTTGAATTTCACTGGCTTTAATAAGTGTTACAAGATTTATTTCCATTATATTCAAAACCACACTTCTTTATAATTAAGCGAAATTATAACAGTAGGTACTTATTACTTGGTAATTAAATAACAATGCATGTTTGCTATAAATACCAATGGCATAGAAAAAGTTCAATTTAAAAACATATAATCAGCATATTTTATTCTAATATATACGAAAAATACATCTTATGCATATGAATTGCTCATTTTATAGTTTTCTTCGCTTTCTTTTTGTCAGTTCATTTAGTAAGATAAATTGCATCTAAGTTAAATCATTTCAATGCGTTTTATTCTGACACAAGAACACAAGATCACTGAGACAGTAAGCATCAAAATTATACCGTCTTTCGGAAAAAAACAAATGCAGCCACTTTTCACGCGAGGAACCTGTAGCCTCCACAACGCAAAAATATTTACTCCAACTTGGACTTGGATTTCTCTGCTTCGCATGTACTTCTGGTCTTTCTACCAGAGGTAAGTTTCACTTCCGGTTCTTCAATTTTCAATGTTTTAACTATTTATTATTTTAATCTTGTGTTTTAGCCTTCACGTTTTAACCACACGAGGTTGTTACTATGCTAGAGTTTAAAATTTGATTTCGGGCTTCAAGAGATATGGTTATCGACGGGCTCTTAAACTTGTCACTCACTCACAGACACGCACGCACGCACTTACACTCACTACTCTCACACTCTCTCGCACACACTCTCGCACACACTCTCACACACACACTTTCTCACACACACATTCACACTCACACTTTCTCACACATACTGTCTCCCATACACTCGCACACACTTCCTCTCACTCTCTATAACACATTCACACTCTCAAACTTCCTCTTCATACACACACATACAAACACACACTCTCTCCCACACACTCTAATGCACTCCCTCTCCCAGTCATTCACACTCCCACTCTCATATTGTCTCCCACACACACACTCACTCCCTCACACCTCTTGCACACACTCCCTCTCACACACTCCCTCAAACACACTCCCTCAAACACTCATTCGCGCGCGCACACACACTCACACACACTTGCTCTCCATTGTGAAATTGTAACTGCCTAAAAGAGGGAACAGGACTAGCAAGATTATTGGTCATGCTAACCTGCTTTATTTTGTTCAGTATACATAGGATGCTGCATAAACCTAGGGTACACAAGAACTATAACGAGAAAGCGTTCGTCCCTGGTTACATCCTTGGAAAGACGCTGAACGTAAATTATCAAATTTGATATGTAACCGAGTTCTCATTTCTTGAGCTATGCTGATAGACACACAGAAGGATGTTTTTATAATAAGAAAAAACTAAACCCCAGCGCATCAGCCATGAAGGGCCAAGGCTTACTTTTTTATTTATTTAGGGTGCCTCAAAACCAGTATTTCTGGTGAAATCTTGGTATGAATGTTTGGGTGGTTACAATACTTCCTCTACTTTAATACATACACAGTAGATAAAAAATAATGTGCAGCCGGCCGCGGCGCACAACAGGGGACGGTCGGGGTAAGCTACTTTATACTACATATCAGGCTGGAGAGCAACCAGAGGCGTACAAGGTCAGGATGTCTCGCGCGACTGCTTATGTATACGTGACTAACAACGAGCGCAGCGCATGACAAAAGATTGTTGGAACCTTCGAGAGGCATCCGGCGACCGGCGTATTTGTAGAAGTTCGAGAGAGGTCCGTATTACCTCATGCTTGCTTTATCAGGAGAAAAAGCAACGAGTTAGAGTTACCGTTACAGACATTCACTTAAACAGTGAAATAAAATGAATCTTTTTCTACTTCCAAGTGACTAATAATTACATTCCCCTTTAAATTTTGTATGACACAAATGTCCAACAATTTATGGTAGGTCAAATAACTGGTTGTCGTTAAGCAGCCTATGAAATGTTAAAACAACATTAAAAACGAACGATGCAGCTGCTCAAAGCACATTCACAAAAAACTCGTTTACACGAACATAAAACCCCAGATACAAATTCAATGCACCTTGCCAATCCCTTACGGCAAATGTCTTTCATTTGTTTCATCCTGAATTGTACCTAAGCGTAATGAAGTGAAATCAATAGAGACGTTAATTTATTAATTGCTCGTCGGTAGCACGAAGAAAGGCCAGTCACGAAATATCATGAATAATGGTTCCAACCAAAAGGACAAATTATCATTTAATGGAGGTAAATCAACGAGATACAGATCGGAGCATTCAACTATTTTAATAGCCGCTTCATTCTCTTTGATCTTTCTATCAACTCACACGACGTGAGTGCTCTCATTGCAGTTAAAAGCGCTTCAAGCAAAACATGCTCCACAAGCTCGAGTGTTCGACCATTTCCGGATATAAAACACGCTTTTCCTTAAGACCCATTCATAAACTAAATGACAACCTACGTAAGAAACAACATACTTCCTTCATGGATAAAATAGCCACGTTTAATAGCTTTGACGTGGATGAGTCAGGTTGGTAAATAAATCTAAAGCACGAGTGCTTCCCAATAAGTTTCTTATTTTTACTTTCTCTGCTGCGTATAGTAAGTAGAGGAAGAATTGTATCATTAGGGAGACCAAGATCAATTGAACCACAGTAGAAAGGCGTGAAAAAGTTGCACTACTTTTACAGCTAATAGGCCCAAAAGAAATATGACCAAAGAAATAAAACAACACTATCACATATTCCATAAAATTGCAAGTTTTCTATAAATAATTTTATAGTCAATACAGTGAACATCACTGAGATAAAAGAGGTACCTCGTGTATATTCCCATTTTTAAAAGTTAGTATCTCTTTTCAATATCTCTTCTAATAGAACTTCCTTTTCTGTCTTCATATTGACAGTGCAGACCAAGGAGTTAAAATTGTTGGTTTAATTGATTTAATACAGTAAACCCACAATGTCTCTCAATTTAAGACCTACAATGATTCTTCCGTATCTTGCAGATCATTTGGTGAACTTCTCAACATACATTTTAATTACGACGAGAAAGCATGCTTACTGTTTCATAGTATGACCTTTGTCTCGATGAAAACTTTGTCTCAAATTTAGCCATCTGTTTGTCCCATTTATGAACCGGCTTTAACATTTAAATTCATATCAGTGGCATTAATTGCTGATAAAATTATATTTATTGCTTATATACTCGTTATTTGGTCCCTCAGTGGGATCTATTTATTTAGTATTTTGGTTTGAATGCCTCGTACATTTACGCACTCATTCATACATCTAGACTGTAGAAAAACCTGTTTGGGTGGCTCAGTTGGTTAGACGTTGGACTACTGATCCCAAGGTTATAAATCGGAATGGACTTAAGGCCTAATCCACAAAATAGTGGTGAGGGAGAGTGATGATGGCGCTAATGATGATGCTTCTTTATTATTTACAAGAATAGAGATGGCAAAGCCCACTGTACCAACGAACAGAAGAAAGTTAAATCATACATGGAACGTATGCATATTCATTCATGGGTAAATAATAAAACAATACGGACGTAGAAATAAAGAAATAAGCTTTTATCCAGAGTAAGGGTATTGAAAAATTTCCACTGACTACAAAGGTATTTTTAGACGTGGCGAATGACTTTATTAGGATCTCAGTTTACTATTCAAAATAACCAAGACACTGCTAATAATGCGGGCATGCATTGTTCAACTATGTTACTACACATAACTCGGGGAGGTACTAGCCTGACACTCCTGTGATCTTATAAATATAAAGGTGAACTCTACCATAAACCACTGCGCAAGTTACAACCATTCACCACGTCTAAAAATACCTCTGTACCATTACACTCAACGCAGAATTTTGTATGTAAGCAAAGTTTGCGAGGGAAATGCTTAATTTTGAGATACAATAGCTTTTCTCTTTTTGTGAGCATTGTAGGAAGGATATTTTTACATGGGAGGGGTATCAACCCAGGATGTGATGAAATAAATATAGAATTATTGAAGTATTCATCGCTCAAAATCAAATCCAAATATTAAATAGCTATTTTAACATACCTATGTTGGTGTAGCCTAAAAATCCCCAAGGAATGGAAAAGAGCAATGGTTAAACCAATTGTCAAAAAAGGTAACAGAGTGAATTAAATCATTATAGAGGTTTAAGTCTCTTAAATGTGGGCTACGCTAAAATTTTGAGTAAACGTATAAATAATATATGCGAAATCCTATTAAATGACGAAAAACATGGATACAGCAGACTAGATCCTGTACGGATTGCATATATAAGTATGGCAGATAATAGAGAAACGAAGAGAATATAATTTAGAAACACACGTACAGTTTATTGACTGTATAAAGGCATTTGACAAAGTTCTTCGTAGAAATATTATGTAAAATGAAGGGTGACAAAGAATACCCAGAACATCTCAATGTTATGATACGACGGATGTACGAAGGTAGGATCATCAGCATAGATAAAGGATGCAATAAGAGTATGAAAACAGAATTAATACAGTAACACAGGACTTTTCTTGTGAAAGGTCAGATGAGGTGAATTATTAAAGATACAACAGTAGAACAAGTAAATTTTAATTACTTTGGATCTGATATCACACTTTATGATAATATAGATGTAAACAGTATCATCTATACTGATAAAGAATGTAAAGTTCTTGGGTTCTTTAGAGCTTCTTGGGAAGCCTACTTGCAATGTATTAATGCTTGTAATATTATCCTTAAATCCCAAAATATATACGCTCTCAACAACTGAGATCCTCAAACCGAAATTATACAATGTTTAAAGTCTTTTGCGTTAAGCAAGCGCCTCAAATCATCCATTCAAGAACAAATTTATATGATGTAATAAAAATTCCCACACAACTTAGCTATCGCTTGGTGTCAATTGCCACAAAAAGGAATTGGCGTATCCCTGTATGAGGAATACTAGCCCGCAAACTCCTGGTTCAGAGATAACGAAGGTCTATCTTGCAATGAGTGGTGTGAGGCTTTAAAAAGTTGGGAAATACATCCGCAGTGCCGGGCCGATTCCAGGACAGCACCCTCTTAGGCAATCCCACTGGGAGAAGGAATCTCTTGCCCATGTCCTGGGATCCTGTCCGCATGGCGAGTTGATGCGGAACTCCCGCCACCACCGGGTCAGGTCTTTTATCTCTGAAGAACTAAGGAAAAAGGAATTTACTGTTTGAGGAAGTACATGGTTTGGCCTCTAATGCTAGTTGTCGCAGAATAGATATTATAGCTTTTAAAGCCGGTGACTCTGGCGGCTATATTTTAGATCCCACGATCAGATTCGAACATCACAAAGGCCAGCCTGAAGAAGTTACTTTAGAAAAATAACATCTATAATCCCACTTTAGACTATTATAAAAATAAATATCATCTTGTTGAGATAGAAGTCATTGGTCTGATGGTAGATGCGCGAGGTACGAGACCGCGTTACTTCGTGGAGACTTGGAAACATTTTGGCCTTCCTGTTAACAGCCTGAAAGATTGTCATTATAGCCATCAAGGGCTCTCTAAACATACCATGAAATCATTTGTATACACTTAACTATAATTAATCAAGTTATGTTATTTTATTTTTATTTTCACGTCTTTCTCTCATAATGAAAATCCTGTTTGTTTTACCTTGTCTCTGTGGCAGCCTGAAATTTCAGGAGGTTTTGTCTTCAGATTTGGATAATTAATAAATATAAGATTCAGAATATATATGCAAAGCTTAAACGAATTCTGAAAAATAAAGTTCGAAACGAAACCATGTTGAAGTTTTATAAAGTGATAGCCGTACCAATCTTGACATGTGGTTCCAAAAGTTACTTCCTTATTGGAGCAAAATAAATTTAAATGTATTCCTATTCAATGTATTCTTCTGTGAAGTGACTTAAGTTAATTTTATCCAAGATAAAATATAGTGAATGGAGTGTTTTATTTCAAAATTAATTTGAGGTCTTCTTGTGGCTTACCAAGATAAACGTACGTCATTTGGAAAAGTTAGTGTCACAATAGCGTGTTACCATGGCAGCCCAGTCGCTTAGAGCATCGGCACGGAAAGCCGAAGATCCATGGTTCAAATCCTGGCTATGGTATTGCTATTTTCATTGTGATTCTACCTTTCCAATGATACTATAATTCCACCAATTTGTTAACTGTAAATACGTTTCGCAGCCACAAAAAACAAAAAATATTTCCCATATGGTTTGATCAAACATTTTTGAGTTGCGTTCTGTCATTGTCGCAGTACTGAATTGAAAATACGTCTTATTTTTGTACACACATTTGTTATAGTTAGGGCTAGGAAGTTCATGCATTTGCATGTTTTTTCATAGGGGTTAAAAGTGTATGCTTTTACATTATGTGCACGAATTATGGAATTTTCAGTTATTTGGACATGATTTTATAGTGCATATAACTGTGCATGTAAGTGATTTATAGTGCATAAATCATTTTCTTGATTTTTGATAAATGCATATTATTTCAATATTATAGCCCCTATATTGCATATTTTAATGATTTTTTATGGTTTTTATTACTTTTTTCTATCTGGATAATATTTTTCATATTGGCAGTATTGCACATGATGATGCAACTCACGATTTCAGTATTATTGCCCCTATATTGCATATTTCAAAGGTTTTTATGCTTTTTTATTTTTTCATGTGTATAATATTTTTCATATTGGTAGCATTTCTGAGACAATGATTCTTTCCCATTGGTAGATAGATTTGTGTCCAGTACGAAGATAATTTTTGTTAAATCTCCTAAAAGAGTTAAGTTGTTTAGATCAACGGCACCTAATATCTGACTTCCTGCTGCACCAGTGTTAACTCGATGGGGAACATGGGTCAATGCAGTTTTATATTAAGCTGAGCACATAGAAATAGTAGAAGAAGTTGTTAATGCATTGGACTCGAAAGATGCTTCATCAATAGAAACTGTGCAAAATATTCTGTCAAGCACTGGGTTAAAAGAGGATCTTAGTTTCATATCTGCCCATTTTTCTTTCTTACCAACAGCCATAACAGCATTGGAAGCTGTAGGATCGCCTTGGCATGAATCACTTACTGTCTTTGAAAAAGCAATATGTGGTCTAAGTTCGGTTCCTGGTAGCATAGAACAAAAAGTGAAAGAGAAGGTGAATTATGTAATTTCAAAAAATTCTGGTTATAAACAGATGTGCGGTATTCGAGACATCCTCCAAAGAAAACCATGTCTCACCAAGAGACTTGACTGTGTGTGTGTGTGTGTGTGTGTGTGTGTGTGTGTGTGTGTGTGTGTGTGTGTGTGTGTGTGTGTGTGTGTGTGTGTGTGTGTGTGTGTGAAGCAATTAGCATCATTTAAATATGCCCCAATAACATCTTGTGACGTGGAGAGAAGTTTTTCACGTTACAAAAGTGTTTTGCGAGACAATAGACGATGCTTTACAGTTGAAAATTTTTTGCAAAGTGTTGGTTGTGAACTGCAATCTAGCAGTTAATACTAGCAGTGGGACCACTTCTGCTTCAACCTCTAAGGAATAAGGTAGCTTTATTTATTACTTATACTAACTCGTCTTGTCTACTGCAAAGGGCCATTAATTGTTTTAATTCAATAGTACATATTTCTTGGCATATTTTCAAGTTTTTAAGAGCATATTTGCATGCATATTTCAGTGTTTTTAGGGCATGAACTTCCGAGCCCTAGTTATAGTAGAACTGTCAAATATTTGTTGTTGGTTGATAACCCGTGGTCTACATCTATAACATACCTATATAGGGACCACAAATTGTTAGACTATTCTTAATTGAAAAGGACATATACATAATAGGAATGCTTCTTGGTTGGGCTTGTATGTTAGTCAATTTCGTAATTTTAGGATTAAAATTAAATAAAACCAATTGCTATGAATTATTTACATTAAAATTTACTATAACAAAGAAGCGAATCCTTCCTTTAAAATTAAAAGGTTACGCTTAGACATTGCTGCTACTGTTTCATGCAACTTGTATGCAAGTTAATGTACAAGACACTATTATTCGGTTGCTTGGTTTTTTCATAAGTACTCCCTCATGAGACATCCACTTCTGACCTCCATGAGGATTTATTGCCTTAGATCTTGAACATCTTAGCGTTGAGAAGAAAACCTTACTGCATAAAATACAGTGACTTTTGTTTAAACAAACGGACAATTTCTAACATTCGGATATGTAACTGTGTATGTCTCATAGCGTTTAGACATATCCGGGGCATTTACGGCGTTGCACTGTGTAATGTGTTGTTTGTATTATTTTTGCTGGGAAGCTACAACGTGGAAAGGATTTTATAAACAGGCCTCAAGGAAATGGCAACAAAGTTAACTATCTGCCAAACAACTATCCCTATTTAACAATTACAGCTATATATTGCTACACAGAGGCTATAGGCCAAGGTTATCAAGAGAGCGACGCCGAGCAGTCGGAATGGCAAAGAAAAGACGCTTGCCTACCACAAATACAAGGCCGAAAATTAGAACCTTCTGGATGTTTCGCTGTGTCAGACGTTCCGAAACTATGTGAAACTTTCAATGGCTATATAACCAAACGCTCTCGCAAGTTGAGGGAAGTCTGGTGAAGTGATACTGAAGCGAATGAGCAAGGGTTAGTGCGTGTGTTTCTGCTGCTGAAAAGCTCTGTTCTCCGAGTGAGTTTGTGACAACTGCGGTGAGTGCTGTAACTCTAAGGGATTAGAGGGGCTTGTGTTCTACTCCTCGGCGAGTAAACAAAATAGAAGGCATTCCTATTATTAAATTACGATTTATTTTATGCAACTTCGTGAGCTGGAAGTTATTGTTTTGAAGTCAAAAACCTGGAACCATCATGTTCAATAGCTATTAAAAGTTATTACTTTTATTTTCATCTAAGTACTATTTATATTAACTATTTACGTATTCTGTTGCCGATTTACTACCTATTTATTATACCTATTTCATTACCTATGTGATGTCGGCAGTGAAAGTATGTCAGAGACGCTGAAGGTCAAGCTACCTTATCCCACTCCGTGGCTTGTAAATGCGTGGCCGACAGCAATGGAGCGGCGGAACAAAGCGCTTTCGGACTATTCGCGAATTTTCTACCGCCGGCTTGTTTGTGAGAGGTTCAAGAAAAGATACATTTCGAGAAAAATCCATGCTACGTCATTCTCCTCTAATAAGCGAGCGCGGTGGCGAGAAAAGCAAGTTTTGATGCAAGTTTTTGTACTGAACAAGACAGCTGTTAGCAGTATATGCACAGTCGTCGTTGAGAGAAGTGTGAGTGTTTGTCGCCACAGTCAGTTTGGTACATTTAATCATTGCGTCGGACTTGTTGAGTGAAGCACTTTTGTGATCCAAGTGAGTTCTCTCAGGTTTTCAGACTGCTCCTTTCCGGTGGTACACTTACCGCATTTGCATGGTATTCGTCTGAAGTACTTACTTGGCTTAAAATCCGCAAAACATGCTGGTTTTGTAATTCAATTTCCAAAAAAAACGTGAACCTTTGCAGAGAATATAGTAAATGGGAAATAATAGCGGAACTGATAGCTAGTATTGGGACTGATACGTAAATTTTTCATAACCCAAGTAATTTAAGCTTTTTGAACTTTTTATGACATTTTATGTCGGTAGATACAGGAACTATAGTTACAAATGTGGTACATATTTATTAAGATATTCCTGGATGATGCATTTTTAAAACATAAATAAGCTATTTTATAAAAAATAATCCTGAACTTCCAAATTTAATAATTGTTTAGCATTGTTGCAGATCTATACTTGAGCAAGAACATAGGTTTTCTAAGAAATGCACTTTCAAATTGCATTTAAAAAATAATTTTTGTTCAATCGTAATTTTGGCTTACCAAAATACTTAGGAAACTGGGTGAGCTTGTTGGCCTAAAACATTTGTCTCTCACTTATAACTGCATAATAATTTTAGTTATCACATGCTGAGGAAACAATTGTCGAAGTTTCGTTTTGATTACTTAAAATTACACCATAAGCAGCATTTTAAATGCAGAAACATGTCTAAACTATTTAGTAAAACCTCTCAAAACATGCTGGGGAAAGATTTAAAAAAAAAAAAAAAAGGAGAACATGTGATTACTATACACTCCGGTAGCAGTGATTTAAATCTTCACATAACTACTCATTTTCGTTCCGATTAGAAGAAATAAAACTTAAAATAAACTAAATGTGATCTGTTGCACACTTGATTTATTTTTCCTCTCTTTTGTAAACATTATTCTTAAAACGGTTATTCCTTTATATACTTCATGTTAATCGAGATAGATATTTGTAGAAACGCTTTTATTGCCTATTTTCTTGTAGGTAAAATGGCAATCAGAAAATACACCAGGCTTAAACAATACTCAAATATTTAAAGAGCGGGTTGCTACGCGATGACTTCAAATTCCATTCTCTTTGCTTGACCAGGAGGAGAGAAAGAAACGAATGGGTTTCCATTTGATGTAAGTACTGCAAAATTCAAACCAATAACAATGGAATAGCTTGGAAATGGTCAACTCCACGAAAAAGAAAATGTATTTGACATAAACTGTGTGCTCTAACAAGATCTATACTAGCTACATTACTTTGCTGTAAGATTTTATATATTTCTTACGTTTTCCAATTATCTAAAAATCATTTAGAATGAAGGAACCTTCAGAGGCTATTCCTAGAAAATTTGAAATGTATATCCCCATTTTTATCGAAAATGTCTTAAAGGGCGTAGCCTTAGAGCTGATTTTGATAAAATAAAACATTTCTAAAATATTTCATGTTAAAGATAGGCTTCTGAACTTAAATACCAAATTTAGTTTTTAATCAAATTTTATTTTTTGATTTGTGCTGTTCACAGACTTAGAAACTTGTACACTTTATCAAGAAAAATCTTTCTTTGCGTAAGGGGGGCTCTCAAAATATATTACCGGTGAAATCTTGACATCGAATTTTTGGATGGAAAACCATATTTCCCATAGATACGTAGCTACGTAGTAGAGAAAGTAAAGAAATATTATATTGCCAAAAAAAAAAGAAGGTTCCTGGAGAGTCGGACTTAATGGGTTAAAAAGCCGAAATTGTAATTTCTAATCCTTTTTGACCAATTTCACTAGTCGTTGCCTAGCAGATGTTTGTTGAGCTATAGTTTAGGGTGGTATTAACAGCTGTCATAATATGACATCTGCTAACACACTTCATACGGAATAGTATTGTCACAAAATTGTATGTCCCTTACAATGTGCAGAAGAGCAGCAAAAAAAGAAAGCAACAAACATTTTCCAATGAAATATTTTTACAAATAAACCTTTCTATCGAGATTATTTTTGAACTAAGAGGGTGTGTCTGGAGGTTAAGTGGGGTGAAAGTTTTCCCTTGTGAGATGGGTTGAACATATTTGCGTGTGAGGTGGGGGGGGGGGGCATGTTGATGCAGGGGGGGGGGGAAGTCATGACACAAACATGCACGTACGGAGCCGACAAGCGAAACGCAAGCACCTAACCCCTTCACCCCTTTTCACCCCTCCCCCACGAACTTTAACTCCCTCCCTCTCGCCTTTTGTACCAATAAATCATGGGTTACCACAGTGCACGACTGTAAATCATCAAGGGGGGTTGGAGGCAGAGTGGGGTACTTCCCGTGAAATGAAACGAATTCATCTCTGTCACGAGACTGTGCTGCTCTGTGCTCGGAGGTCCAAACCTCTCTTCCTAACTCCTTATTGTATCCAGAAAATACTTTTATATCACGCCTTTCGCTCCAATGCTCATGACAATTCCACTTTTGGTTCCATTGTATTCTACAATAAGAAACATATTTTTTGTTGCTCGAAAACATTTCGCAAAAATCTGATATGTTGCACTCATATGACTTTCTCTATTCTTGTACTAACTATTCTTGCAAACTCTTATTCCTCTATCTTTTTCAGATTATTCGAGATAAACATTTGCAGAAATTATCTTATTTGTAATTTTCTTGCAGGAGCAAACAGTATATGGGAATGCAGTAGGCTTTGAGCGATAGTCAAATCTTTTAAAGCTGGACGCTGTGATACACAATTAACAAAGAATATCTCCGGAATGGTTCTCTTCGCAAAAAAATGCATTGGGACATCAATTGTGTATTTTAAAGAGATCTACATTTTTTGTATAGTAAGATTTGGTCTATCACTATTTATGCAATAGTCATCCAGAGTAAACAGGACTACATAGGCTATAGCCAGAAAATTCAAAATAAACATTTCATTTTCCATAAAGATATCTTAAACACATGGAACTTTAATCAAAATTGGTAGAGCCATCTTCGAGAATATCAAAATTTTCAAAAACTTTTCATGTAAAAGCTAGTTAAGTGTGGCGAAACTTTCTCCAAAATCTTTGCGTCGCGTTCTTGAAAGACGTTATATTTCAATACTAACTTTGGTTTTCAACCGACATTTCGTTTTAGAGTTACCTGTGCTGTTCACAGACAGGCAGACAGACACCTTTTTCTAAAAATGCTTCAGAGGATCTCGAAGCATATATTTCTGGTGAAATCTCGCCATCGACATTTTGGGTCCAATACGATACTTTCCCTGCTTCCTATACGTAGTAGAGAAAGTAAAAAGTATATATTTCGTTGCGCGAAAACATTTCAGAAAAACTGTAAAAAAACACATGAATTACTCCAACCATTACTATTGTAAACCTCTTCTTACAATAGTTTATTCTTCTATTTACTTCTTCTTAATTGAGATAAACATTTGGAGAATACTATTAAAAATGAAAACCTCCAGTCCAATTACTTTCTTCTCACTTTATTTTGCTCCTAAACTTTTGCACAAATACACAGTTCTCGTTCACTGACGTTAACATAGTCGATAGTCTTTCGTTATAATTATTACAACTCATAACTGCTTTCTTCTCGTAACCTTGACTCAGTCCTTTTACTGTCTTTCTTCCCTTTGTCTGTCTCATACATTAACTCCGATGATACAACTCAACAGTCATTACAGATTCTTCACTTTGACGCGAGTATCTTTCCCGATGACAGTAGCACACACACAGCTGTCTCGCACTGACACACTTACCGACTCAAAAACTGCCTGCCTTCAACGCGCTCCACAAACTTTTATGCCGGCGATGGCGTAGCCAGATCTTTCTCCAACGTCTACAAACAATCCGCCCGCCGAATGACGTGGAAAACACCTTCTTTTGATGTGCAGCGCTCATTGTTGTCACGTGTTTGATAGCATGAGCGGTGTGGGGAATCTTGACCTTAAGCGCCTTGATACATACTGCGCCTTGTAGACGTGTGACGTGAAGAGTTTGACCCGACTGTCGTTTGTTATGCGCCGCGACTGGCGTCACAATACTATTATCACGCGTTTAGTTGTATAGTCAGAGCACTCATCGACTCTCCAGTATGACAAACGAGTGTAATGAAGCTTTACTGCGTATTTTATATTTTCCTTTTTAAGAAACATGAACAATGCTCCTTTAAGTTTGGCAGCAGTTTCATATGTTTTAGATGTGTCAGTTACCCCAACACTACAATCAAATACTCCGAAGTGGAAACGCAACCAATTCCTAAAGCCAACACCAAGGCAACAATCAAAGAGGCCGAAGTGGAAATTTAAGCATCGAGTCTACTATACGTAAAATGGTAGATAGAGGAATACAGGAGCTTTAAGTACAGTCAAATCCTTTAAGAGCTGGTCGGTATGTGATGGCTTTAAAACTGCTTTCTCCTGCATAAAAGAGGAGTAAGGACTTCCTATCTGAAAAAAAACACTATAAATATTCGAATATTTAAACGAATAATGAGGAATATCTCGGAAATGTTTAACTTTCAAAAAATATTTGCATAAACTGTGTTTTAACGCCATCCACGTATTTTGTGCAATAACCTCGTACGGTTTACCAACTATGCAAAAGCCATTCACAATGAAATTAAATTTAAAAAACCCCACAATTTATTGCAATAAAAAGGCAACGAATTGTGGGTTCCTTTAAATTTAATATACACAAAAACCCTTGAATCTATTGAAATACGCCAAAGGAAAAATTAGTTGTTTATTCAGTTTTCTATGAATATAGCCATAAATCAAGAATCTTCAGTCAATAATAATTCAGCCAGGTGATGATAATTTTTTTTGATAAAAAAATGTTTTTTTTTCTAAAAGTTATAAACTTTTCAACATTTTAGTATTAGACTTTTTTGTTATTCACAACATGAGAAATTTGCTGTTAAAGTCTGGCGGATCATTTCACTTCCCCCCTGTACTAAGTTCTAATGCTAGTTATTTAGCCCACAATCTTCTTCTTTATCTGATTACCTTCCCCGTATAGAGGGCTTCTAGAACTTTTAAGTCTGTGCCTAGGGTCAGATGCCAGTCGAGGAGCAGACGAACCTATGTACCGGACAGAGAGAAGCGGGTGGTCAGTCCAGCACCAGGTATGATAGTGACGATGATATAAAACGCAGGTGAAATGGATGAAAGGAAAGGTGATGATGGAATAGTTGATGACATAAGTGGAGTTGAAAACCAGACAAGCCGGAGAAAACCCGTCCGCCACGAATACCACCCGACACTTTTGGTAGTTTGTATTAAAGTTGTCTTCTGACCAGTAATTTCAAGCTTTGAAATTACACACTCCTGCGATTTCGTGAGAAATAACTGAATGGTGAGGGCTCGCCATAGAATGACTCCATAAGAAGGAATATTTCGGAGTTGTTGATGCAGAAGAGGTTTTAAACAAATTGTCTGCTTTAAAGATATTTTCATCTTGTATGCAGTATTTAATAATCTCTAGATTTACCAGTCATAAAAATTCAAAAGATACATATTGTGAGTTATGTAAATGATCTTAAAACGTATGGTACTTCAGTCAAATCATCAGAGTTATTTTTTGAGAAAATAAACATTTATGCACTTACGGCTATATTCTTGAACACTACCCAAGTGTTTGCTCAGTTCTTAGTCTCCATTAAATTTGTCAGCGAATTTAACTGGTTTTGGCCACTCTCACACCGCTCACGCATACCCTGAGAAAAACATCTCATAGTTCACTACTGGAACAGCTGGCAACGGATTCATCAAAGTTCGAGATATTGAAAACTGCCTCAAGGAACTTCATCATCAATCTATTTCTTCGTTCACTTTCAGTGAACTTTCAGTTCCAGAACTGGTTGCTATTCTTTTACTTCGCGAAGCTCCTTCTCGAATATTCTGTTCTGGATGTTTTGGGGCTGATAGACTAAGCTCTCCAATCACTCCTTAGATACTGCCAGCAATTGTTTACCTATGAGAAGTAAGCAATGCAGGGTTCTTAATCGAGCGAGGAGGCTTCGTAGTAACGTGTGCGACTCGCATTTAGGAGGTCCTATGTTCGATTCCCGGTGACCGAGCACTCTGACTTGGATTCCCTTGGGGTGATTTCTTTCATTCCACGACTTCGCTTCTTTCCCTTCCTGGTTTCATTTCCCCATCTTCCAGGCCCGGTTGTCAGCGCGGTGATTCGTGCAACTGTGGACAGTTGGTGGGGTTGCTTGCGCTTGATAAACCCTTTTCTTCTGACCCCATTTGTGGTAGCTGCGTGCCGCTGCCCGAATCTGCATAACTGGCACACGGTAAGGGGTAGACAAAGTATTACTACATAAAAATGTAGATGTCATTATGGCACACAATTTATGCTATTGCCAGCGAATTGAGGATATACCTTTAACTGTTCATGAAATTGTTAGATAATCAAAATCGTTAGAGCTGTTTGTGAATAAATAAAAAATAACAAAATATTTTCCATGTAAAGAGTAGTTTAGAACGAAGGACGTTCTCAAAACATGCTTTTTTTATTCAGGGGACCTTGAAGCGTCTATTTTCAGTGAACTGTTGATATCGATTTGTTTTTTGTGACATTGCAATACCTTCTGTATCTGCTATGTCAGCGATACAGAACGTAATGCGCTTATGAGTTTTGCTAAGAATAGTGTAATGATAGTGTGTAGAGAAAGTTATGTGAATATAAAAGCTATGATTTTTTTAAATGGTGAATACTGGTTGTGTTGGTAACAGAGGACATCCCGAGAGAGGAGCGAGGCAGCCAGGACGGTCACAGCTGGCTCCAGAGAGGGGGGCTGGTCCAGAGATGCTGGCTGGTTCGCTTGGACCCCAGCTCCACCATCCATATTAATGAATCACAAGACGAGCTGCTGTACGAAGCAAGATTTCTACGTTCGGAACCCTCCCCAGCATTGGGGCAGAGACGTTGATGGAAACAAAAGCACTGCCGCCCATTTTACTCTCTTTTGTTTCTAGTGGTAAACATCGTGTGCTCAAGTTTCAGAAGTTCTTTTACTGCCGAAATACTCGCAAATTATGTTACGGTATAGGGACTTTGAAAAAAAAAATACTAGGTCAAATTTACCTTTTATGCTTAAAGTTTTTCTTATCTTTTAACAAACACTTTTAAGGGCAAATACCCAGGCAAAAGTAAAATAATAAAAGATAATAGAATAGAACAGATTTAGATGTTTATTTAGGTACGATAGTTTTATATGATAAAGAAAAAATTATTGTCTTTAAACTTAGTAGATTTTAAAATATTTGTGGAATGTTAAAGAAAACCCTGAAAAAACAAACCTGGAAAGAACACAAATTAAGTTTTACAGTGTGATGGCGTTGTCTGTTTTATTATATGGTAGCGGAATATGGGAATCGGCAGAGATGAGATATTTAAGATTAGTAAAGGGAAATAAGCCACAAGGTTGTATTTCAAATGAAACTATTAGAGAAAACCTAAATTTTGAATATGTACCTAATAAATGAACACGTTATAGAGATAATTGGTTAAATCATTTGGAACGAATGTTAGAAAATAGAATTCCTAAAATAACAATCAGGAGGAATTCGAGGAACAGGTAGGTTGAGGAAGAGATGGAAACAGTGTGAAACCGGAACAGGTCTTATTTCTTCCTTTTTCTCGTAACGGACATCGACATTAGTAGAGCTAGGACAAATATCCCTTTGCTTGCAATGTGTGCGCGTTACGAGTATGTGTGGATAGTGAAGAGAGGAAAAGGGGTGACACAGGATTTTCTGAAGCTGTGAATATCACAATCCGGCATTCATCTAACTTAAAAAATGCACTTTAGAGATACCTACATGTGTGTTGTTAAAAATATAAACATTTGTTTGTGGTGTTATCTTCTCATTCATATGTTTGTAAAATACTTCACTATTTTTCTAATGAAGTTTTTAAACTCAGAATGATGTATCCTTTCCTAAAATATCATATGTATGTTTAAAATATGTAAAATAGTTAAATAAAACGTACAGGCATAATTTTCTGCCAATAGGCTATAAAGGCTTCGTTCTGAATGAATTTTGTAAGTGATAAATCCCAGGAAAACACAATTTAACACATCCCAGATATTCCTTGTTATTGGTTTGAATTTTGAAATGCGTCATAACATTATGAAGTGCTAAAGTTGACATAATGTAAAGGAAATGACTTCAAAGTTAGAAGATAGTGGACGGCCTCTTAAAGATCTACTGTCACTTCAAGACCCTTTATTCCTTTTAATGCACAAGAAACGTGGAATTAGAACATTTCTGCAAATACTTATTTCGTTTAACAAGATGTACCTATACAGAAAAATAAATATTTTATAGCATAGTTTTTAGAGACTATACAACAATAAATGATTTTAGTTAAAGAAGTTTATGTGAATGTAATATTACATTGTTTTAAAGCCACTGGTTTTGCACTCATGCTCTCGCTCTGTGTTGATAGACTTTTACTGCCTCTTTTCATGCATTTATGATATAAATAGCTACAAATACCTTTATTTTATTGTTAAATACCAATATAATATGAAAATAACAAAAACACTGTTACAATATTCTAAAACTTTAACTAAATACGAGTATCTGTGGATTACAGGGTTAAATGCATTCAATTAAATGGAAGAATCGTTGGAATGGAATGCATTATTGACTCCCTAACAGGATCTGCTGCAATCACGAAACTAGCTGAAACGCATTATCTACAAGTAGCAGAGTTGTCACAGTTTCAGAATTTATGTACGACAATGTCACTCGAAAGCTTATTTAAGGAACAGAAATTTACATGCCAAGCAACATAACGACTTAAATAAAGTGCTAAAATACTATAGCTGCTTGTTTTGAAATTGTTGTAAATCTAAATAATAAACTTAAGACAAAAATCAGGAAAAAATCCATTTTTAGATTTGTATGTCCAAATATTAGTTACATGTTTCAACTTTCCAAAATTGGAAAGAGGTTTAAACATCTACTTAAACGCTGCACTTACTACAAGAGGTTGTAATCTCCACTGATGCTGCACTCTGAAAGCTAACTTTTAGCTAAATCTTTTGAAAGACATTAGTTTAAATTTCTCGCGGATTTTTTGAAACATGGTGTAGGTGGTCAATCTTCTTCCTCAAGAGCTATTTCTACATTGACTTCATTGTAAGCTTCCGATTTCCTGCTTTGTTGCAGAATAAAGTAATATTTGGTAAAAGCTTGTGTTTTGTGTTCGAAGTTTGCAGTTTTCAGTCTCGTAATAGAGTAACTTTTCCTAGAAGATTTTATTCATCAAATACGTGATAACTATTCGTTATTGCTTAAATTAGTGCACGTGGTTCAAGTGAATTATTTTTTATAAAGCTGAACAGCACATTTAGACACATTTATAGATACACTTACATAAGCGGTTTGTTTCCTTTCTAAATATGAGGCGAATGAGTAAATGAAGTAAAAAGTCACCCAGTCTATTAAATATAAATTACAACATACTCACCAGGGCAGTTCTGAAGTAACAAATTACTATTATATGTATATTAATTGTAATTTATGCCAATAATGGGTTCTTCAATGCTTTGATAAGTTAAATAGTTTATTCTAACCAACATCATTCAATTCACTTGAAAGTTTGTACACACAAACAGTAAAGTAAATGGACGAAAATGACCAGGACTTTTTACTTTCTCTACAACGTATTAAGTGGGGCAGAACATTATAGTGTTCGACCCAATATTTCGATGTAGAGATTTCACCAAAAATATGTTTTGAGGTCCCCCCTGAATCCAAAAAAGCATTCTCAAAAAAGCTCCATGTGTGTGTTCTGTGTGTCTGTCAGTCTGTGAACAGCACAACTCACACACGAAAACTCGGTTAAAAACCAAAGTTGGTACTTAAGTTTAATATCTTTCAAGCATGGGATACCAAGATTTGAAGAAATTCCTCCACCCTAAAATCCCTTTACATTGACAGTCTTTCGAAAATTTCATTTTCTCAAAATTGGTTCTAACGATTTCCATTAAAATGCTTCATGTTTAAGATATGTATATGGCAAATGAAATGTATATTTTGAAACTTCTGGCTATAGTCCATTTAATCCTTCTTAGTGCTACGTCCAGATGCATCTCTTTGTGGAGGAACCATTTCAGAGATATTACTTGTAATTATTCACTTTTTTGTCTCTGGGCCAACGGAAAGATCTGACTATCGCTTAAAGCTTACTGTAATCCCATATTCCTCTTGCAGCTACAAAAAATTAGCAATAAGATAATTTCTGCAAATGTTTATCTCAGCTATCACGAAGAAAATATAGGAATAAGAATTTGTAAGAATGGTTATTACAAGTGTAGAGAAAGTCATGTAAGTGCAACACATCAGATTTTTACTTTCTCTACCATGTAAGTAGAGGAAGTGTTGTATTCCACCTCAAAAATTCGATGTCGAGATTTCAGCAGAAATATGTGTTTTCAGGCCCCCTGAATTAAAAAAAAATTAGAAAAAGTGGAATAACATTAGTTGAAAAAGGACCGCTGTCTGTATGTGTCTGTCTGTGTATCTGCCTCTGTGGCTGAGTGTCTCTGTGTCTGTGGAGAGCATAACTCAAAACGAAAAATTTGTTAAAAACCGAAGTTGGTATTTAAGGTTAATGCTCTTCAAAGATGGGACACGAAGATTTTAAAGAAAATTGCTCACCCTAAACTACCCTTTACATGGACATTTTTTCGAAAATTTTGATTTTCTTGAAAATGGATCTAACAATTTTGATTAAAATGCCATATGTTTGACATTTTTATGACGAAATGTATATTTTGAATTTTATGGCTATAAAGTCCTATTTATTCTGGATGACTTTTGCGTAACTGGTAAACTGGAAGAGGTAGACCAAATATTAAAAAACTGTAGATCTTGCGAAAATACACAATTTATGTCTGATTAAATATTTTTGTACAATGAACCATTTAAGAGATAGGCGTTGTTATTTGTGTGGTTTTTGGAGAATTTACACTTCTGTCAAATGGAACATCGTTATTTATTTTTTATATGTTAATCATGCGAAGAGAAAGGAATTTGAAAGCTTTAAAAGATTTGACTATCGTTCAAAGCCTACTGTATTCCCATATTCCCCGTGTACCTACAAGGAAATGAGCAATAAGATAATTTGTACAAATGTTTATCTCAACTAACACGAAGAAGATATAGGAATAAGAGTGTCAGAATTAGTACAAGAGTAGGGAAAGTCACATGGGTGAAACACATCAGATTCTTTGAGGTTGTTATAAATGTAAATAAGAAACTTAAGTCTCTTAGTACTTAAGGGACTCTGCAGTGCGTGTGTAGATGCCCAAAGAGCGGTATAAAAACGTGAGGAAATCTCCCTCTTTTTCTCAGGGGCACAACACGATACGTATTGGCATGATAGCCGTCCTGCTGGGGTTCGTGATGCACTGTCTTGCTTGGGGAACTAACTACATGCTGGCTTTCTGTTTGTGTCGGAATGGGGAGCGAATAAATTGTAACGTAGCCGTTTGAGGAACTGTGTACATATGTGCATAAATTGTTATGGGAATATACACGAGGCAGTTTCAAGTTTGCTCCAGTTGTAGCGTCTCGGGCATCATACATTCCACTGCAAAACCATAACATTTGCTTGTTTATTCATCGCAGGGCTGCGGAGGTGAAATCGAACATGACGTATTTATTTAGGCTTATCAACATGTTTGACTTTGTCTTACATACCAGGTGGTCCACCAGAGCCTTATAATTTGGTTTATATGCAACCCGCAAAGCTACAAACATTGTCGTCAGTTTCCTTTCAGGATCAACCGAACGGTATACATGCATTGTATAGAACTACCGTACATCGGGGATACTGTGGCTAGCTTTTAAGTTTTTGTTAAAATACTCGTTCACCCTAAGTCACAAACTATAACTAAGTTTTTACTTTATCACGCACATAGAGAAGGTATTGGGTACATTGCCCGTAAGATTTTGACACAGATATTTCACTGAAAATACAGATATTGAGGTCCCCTGAATGGCTAAATAAACAAAAACACCAAAATTAGTACTCAAGTTCAGGATTTTCTCAAAAAGATTGGAGAAAATTCCCCACCTCAAACAAATTTCGACTTTCTCAAAATAGTCCTAATGATATTTATTAAAATATATGCTTAAGATATCTTTATAACAAATGAAATGTATACCTTGAACTTGGAAATAGCCTCTGAAGTCCTTTTCTTTCTGGATGACATTTGCATAACTGGTAAACCGTAAGAGATTCCAAGATACTTTACTGTATAAAAATTTAGATTTCTTTAAAACGTACAATTTATGTCGAGTACAATATAAATAGACAGACAGACAGACAGACAGGCAGGCAGATAATAAGTAAATAAACAATAAGTAATGAAGTAAATAATGAAATAAGCAGATAGGTAAATAAATATACCTAATATTTACTAATCTCGCAAACAGTAGAAAATGTTTTTCCGTCTCAATACTGGGATGGTTTGGAAAAAAGAATATATGGTAAACCCCAAAGGAACAACCGAAAAATCGAAAAAACCAAACTGGTAACTTTCTATGGGAATTTCTATGTCTCCATTACTTTCAATGTATGGCGTTTGTGGTGGACGTGTCATTTGATAACTGCGCCTATTACATTTGAAGTCGTTCTGACGTAAAAGAGAAAAGAAAAGAAGACAGATTTTGAGACAGATTTGGTTAAATCGAATTTCACATTTCTTTCTTTACTTGCCCTTCAACATACAATTTTCTATATGATTGAAATAGAATGCAACATCTTACATTCACACGAATTACAATTTGCGAACATTAATTTTGATCAGTCATTCTGATAAGGTAAATTGACTTCGCAGGCTTAGAAATAAACAAAAGAATTAATTTAATTTTGTTTTAGCTCGACTCGAGGAACTGCGGCAGGCTTAGACCTAACCACAAAATGTGTTTTAACGGAAGTCATTACATTAATTTAAACCAGTGATAGATCTCGATATATGGAACACATTTTGTATCTTACGTTTTTCTGTCTGAGCATTTCCCACGGAGATATTTTAGTTTTGTCGAGAACAAGCTGGCAACACTGCAGATTGCGTGGGAGGTCGCTTTCCCTAGCTCAGTACATAAATAAATCACGTAATGGCGCGTCTCGAGAACAAACTCACGCCCTGCCTTGTCCTTCTGTGTTTACTGTGCGGGCGTAGGCCAATCAGAAGCGTTAGCTCCCAAAACATTAGGGCGAAAGTGAAAGTGTCCGGCATGTTTACTTCCATAAACCAGTTCAATTCCTTGACCAACCTCAACGCAACGTTGTCAACATGCTACACGTCTTTAGGAGCTGCTCGTAGCATTCCTTCACGCCTTTTAAATGATTAATTATTTCGAAACCTGTGTGATGTCCCATAATTACTACCAAGGCTATGTCAGAAATAATTTACTCTACGCTTCTTACAAGTAACAAACTTTTATCTTTGTACATTCTTGGATCTAAAAAAAAAACTTTTTTTTTTGGAAATCGGCTGATCAGAGTACAAAATACCATTGGACTTTTTTGTTTGTAATGCTTCTATGAAGCGTATATTAGAAGGAATGTAATGACTTCCCTTCCACCCTGTATATGACCAAAACCGCTTGACTGATCACCGCGAAATTCGGCACGTAGGTATACGTAATTTTTCATGGAGAAGGTTTCTGTGCTATCCATTTTACTATGCAACGTATTACATTCATATGGTTTTCTGTACTCGCTTTTCTTTATAAAAGACTGATCATATTTCTTCGTCTACTCGCCAATTAATTTGCTTCTTACTTGTATTAAGGAAGATGATAATTCAATACCTTTTGAGTGCAAATCAAATGTTATGTTTCACTAGAACCCTCTTAACTATTAAGCTCATTCAGGCGATCCTTGATTCCCTTCAACATACAATTATCTACGATTGAAATAGAAATCCAACCTCTTACATTCACACAGCATTCTGTACTTGCTTTTCTTGTAGTATTTGGGGTTATTCAGCAGTGCTTTTGCATGTTTCCGTGGTGTTTTTATTTATTTATGTTGTTTACCTTATGTTGTTTAGTATCCCAAGAGTTTTAGTTATCTCTGCGTTTAAGCGCATTAAGTACTATTTTTTAAATGTTCCTAAAGAAACGAAAGGCTATTGAGAAGTGTAACCTAAGTCTACAAGTTGTAGGGATAAGCCATCAAACCAAGGAGCAACGTCGGATATTTCAGCTAGAATTTGCGTAGCTTTCCTGTGGAGATAACCATTTTCGAGATATTCCTTGTTACAGGTAAGCTACTATATTTTCCTATTGTCGTTGTACCTACAAGACAAGAGTGAGAAGAGAAACTTATTTGAGTGCGTGCATCGCTTTTTATTGGAATTATGGTGCCCTATAGATATACATAAATTAAATGTAGATGGTAATTATTGTTGAATACTGTTAATATGAGGGTAGCATAAAACGTAAGTGATCTAAGTTACTTTAATTGGAGATATTTTCAACTGCTGCATTAATTTTTATCGAAATATATATTAATGTTGAAGATGTTCAAAGTGAAGCTTTAATAATTAAACTCTGGTCAGAAAAAAATGAACATTTTCATGTGCATTTTGGCACAGCATTTAAGAAAGAAAGCTAAGAAATTGTGCTTGACTTAAACCTGGTATGTTTTACAACTTAGGCAGTCCACTTCTGGTCGGGAAACGACACACATTTTGTACACAAACGTGGTTTTACTTAATAAACAATATACATCTAGTTTAATCCACCAGATACCAGGATACTGTATTAAGATTTATAGGTATGTTTCATTTTTATATCCAGAAGTATTGGGCACATACTTTAACATAAACATACAATGTATACAATGACCGCCCCCATAGCGCTGTGGCAGCGCGCCTGCCTCTGGTGCGGAGTACCCGGGTTCGATCAAAGGTACCGGCATGAGATTTTCCCCGGCTGAGAGGTCTGGTCCGGGGTGCACTCAGCCTCGTTAGGTCCCCGAGGGACCAATTAAAAAGCTACTTGAATAAAGAAATAGCGGCCCCAGATCGTGAAGACCGCATAATCGACAGGGATCGGAGAGCTGACCACGTACCACCCTCCAGCACTGCATCCCACTCATGACGCCTGAATTGTTATACAAACGTTAAGGCTATCACCGGTTCTCCCAAGGACGCTGGCAAAAAGCTTACTTTCTCCTTTATAAACGACGCTTTGTTGCTGACTTTGGTGTTGAAAATTACACAGCTTCAGTGGTAAACCCTCTTAGATTTTAGCCCCATAATGTTTAGGACTCTGAACTTTTATAGTAGGAGGTCATGCGTTTGGCTTGGCAGTCCGACCATGTATAATCTTTATTAATCATTTCGTTATTAACATACAGCCGGAACAGGTTTCTTGTATTAATTATTTAGGCTACAATATTAGCATAGAACACGATATATGTATAAGGCTCTAGAAAGCTCAATAAAAACATTCATGTTGCCTCTATTCCCTTTTCTTTAAGATTTCTTACGGAACCTCATATTTCCTTTTTTGGCAATTTCATTACAGATTTGTACATTTAATTGTTTGTTAAACTAAAGCGACAGTAACTTTTCTAAACGTGGATTGCCATTGATGCTTTTAAAATTTCATGTTTTTTGCACCGTCACCAGAAATTAAAGCAAAGTGAATGCCAACCTACCACTTGAAAAGTCAGACAATAACAAGGAATATTTCCCAAAAGATAACACCGCAAAACATTTCTTTCTATATAAATTGTGTAATTTTAGCTAGATCTACATTATGTTTGTTAAGTAACACTTTCTGGTCCTCTCCTCTTCTTGCCACTTGGGAGACCTAGGTTTGATTCCCGGGAGAGCTGATCTGGGGTGCACGTAGCTTGTTAGGTCCCTGAGGGGCCAATTCAGGAGATACTTGGTCCTGATTGTGAAGACCATACAATCGCCCGGGAGGAACCGGAACGCTTACCACGTCCCAGTTCCAGTACTGCACCTCACTCATGATGCCTGTGGTGGACAGAGGTGGTGGACGCAGTGGCCGGGCGGTAGGTCTCGGCTCGGAAAGGGCTTTGCGACGCAGGATTAGATTAGTTATAGTGTGTGAGGTTTAAGTTGAAACATGGAAATTAGAAGGAAGTAGCATTACATTCCACTATTGAAACTTGCTACTTAAATTCTGGATTGCAAAGGCTTTTCTATTTCACAACATCTGTTTGTATCAATACGAAAACCAGCGAAGCAAGTACGGCTAAACATATTAGGATATGCTTCACATTTCTGTACAAGGGTGACTGTGATAGTGTTTGTCAGCACTGGAACCGTCATTAGCACCCTGCCCCTCCTAGAACCGTGAGGTAGTAGCACAATGATCAAGCTTTACACAGTATAGTAACACTTTCTCCATCTCTTAAGGTTCAGCGATAATACAAAAATAAAGCGGACTTCACAGGCTAGTGCCAGATATCCAAAATATACGTTTAGGCAAATAGCGTTAACACATAGTACTTTTATCAAAATACTCATTGTGAGAAAATAAGACAAACAAAAAGTTTCATATAAAGGGTAGTATATCATGGGATAACGTTATGAAAAATGTTCTGGAACAATGTTGGAAGAAGTCGAACTGGAATACCAAGTTTCCTACTTAACCGAGTTTTCGTTTTTGAGTTATGTTGTTAACCCGCGCATTTACACACAGACACAAACATACACCGAGAAATCGTTTATGAAATTGCTTTTTTATATACTCAGAAGGTCTCAAATCGTACATTTCGGTGAAATGTAGGTATCGAAATTTTGGGTGGAATACAATACTTCCTCTACTTATTGAAGGTAAGCAACAGAGAAATTAAGAAATAAAGACCGAATTTCTAGGCACAATAAAATAGTAAAGTATGCAAGCAGGGAAAATTATGAATATAAGCACCAAATTAAGCAAAACCGAATACACATAAATATGATGATACTTTCACAGAACATTATTGAAGGCTATTACGTACACAAGGAAGGTCATCCTGAGATTTTCCTGTGTAAAACTCCTGCGTCTATCAGTAAAAATGATTTCTTTAGTGAAAATGTTCTTTCGGTGTCGCATGACGTCAGATGCGTATGAGAAATGCACCATAGTTCTTCTTCGGTGAATTTCTCTTAAGTTTGTGCTTCACCAGAAAAGTTTTTAAAAAATTGACAGCGTTTTGTAACTGGAGCTTTTTTCCAGCACCTGATTGAGTTTCACAAATGAAACTTTTGCAACCCCGTGTGTTTTTTTACGACAATGTTACTGAAATTTCTTTAATCAGAGAAAGTGAATTATTTGCTGCTTCCAACTACTTTAAAATGTAAGGTGTTTTGGACAAATGGTTATGGATTCTACTGTAACTTTTCTTCTGTCCATTTTTAGCACATTATTCTTGTGCTGTGGCGATACTGACTGCATCTATGCATCTAGGGAATTGAAAACTGTTTTCCCTTTACTATCATTGCGATATATCAGACAATACCTGACTGATGAATTCATCAATTGCAGTAAGTTTTTTCTCCTTGCAGTATTATTTCACATCTGGTTATACCGTAGAATTTCTTTCCCACACATTTAGTCGAAAAAACAGCGAATCAATCACTGATAAATCAGTGATAGTTGTGAAATATGCACTTTTAAATTTACAATTTGGGTAAAATATGCTGTATTAATTAAACATTGTAAAATATGCAAAAACATTCTTCTTGAACTCTACGGTTTATCGCATCCCCTCTCCCCCAAATTGTATTTGAGCCTAATACACAAATACATAGATTGCTGAGTTTTAGTTCGTCTACTAAACTTTCCAACATGTTTAGTTATGGAAAATAGTTGATTTAGCTGAAATACTCCATATCTTTTATATAATGCCCAACCATTTTTAAACACAATCCCTGAAGTGCTCCCGAAAATGTTAAGCTAATAGGCGATAGCTAAACTGTGGTCAAAGCATAATTTTTAATAATTGAGAAAATGGAATTGAAATTTTAACACAATGCTAAGTAGTCCATTGTAGACAAGTGTAGAGTCTGAAAATACAGGTTATATAGGTATAACAAAAATTCGAAGAAAAAAAGGCTATGCGTTCGTTTAAGATACATGTGTGAAAAAATTTATATCTTGAGTTTGATGGAATTAGTCTCTAAAATTCTCTTCATTTAGAAAGAAATTGTATAACCGATATAACTTAAGAGATAGTCGAAAACGTACAAAAAAGAGAAAAAAATCGTAGTACTATTAAAAAAAAGACATTTCTTGTAGCAAAGACGTTACCTGATATTTGTTATTTATTTCGGTTTCTTAATACTTATAATTTTGGTGCTGTTACTATTCAGTTGCTTCTTGTAATTCATGGAAAGAGATTTCAAACATTTAATTACCCATTGATTCGGTTCCTCTTGTGACTACTACGAAACACTTCAGCAAAGGTTTATTTAGATTAAGTATACAGAAAATAAGTTTTCTTAGAAGTATGCAGTCCTAAACAAACGCATTCGTACACCTTTGCTTATATAGAATAATGTTATTTATTGGAACTGAAGATCAAGCCCAGATTCGTTATTTGGTAAACTAACAGTTTGACGTTTCCTCCAGATTCATGTATAAAACTTAACTAAAGTGGTCTTGTGCAAAAAGTAAATAAAAATGTGTACCTTCTGGCATCACGCAATGGGGAGTGCTCATAAACTCAAAGAAAATGACAATTTACATAAATATGACAACAAGATTACTCCATTATAGTAATTCCTCCTATATGTATCACTTCTGTTAATCTCTTTTTCATGGGTTGTACCAGTTTTTGGTACTATTGAGACGTAGGTATAATATTTTGCTATTCTGGTTGTAGATACTGTTTCAGAGCTGTCTTACTTTGCATTTCATGTTTTTTACCATTCCTTTAAGTGTACTAGAAAGATGTTCAATTTGATTAAAGTCTGTGCTCTGTACTGGGAACCTGAGAGCATGGTATAACAATCACATAATTTCCGCTTAGAGTCATTGTCTTATTGGTGGTAGTAATTTGGGCTTAAGTGCAATCTATCAATATTTTTCGCACAGTTTATTTTAATATACTTAAATAATGAAAGTTTTCCATGTTGCCAACAAGGAAAAAGATTGCCCAACCCCATACCACAAGTCCTCAACCACCATGCTTCGCTGTGGCTTGAATGGTTTAGGTTCAAGCTCAGCATTGGGTATTCTCTACACCAAAATTCTGCCACCATTTACAAATGTGTTAAATTTACTTTCATATATGAACAAAACTTTGTCGCAGAAGCCTGTGTTCTTGCTTATATGCCTTGAGCAAATTCAAGTCTCAATTATTGTCCTTCTTACTGATGTAAGTTTTATTCTGGTGCTCTAGCTGTATAACCTATAGTAATTAGAACATAGCGAAGAATTCTTGATGTGTTTTTCTTCCCAAACTGATCATTAACATGCACAGGCATTGCAGAGCTTGGCACCTGTTTTGACAGCTCTTATTAACGTTTCTTTTCTCTTTGCATTAGCTTCTGTGGTGGACCTAGTATTTCATTATTAGTGACAGTATTTGTTCCTGTATATCACATTATTATGCTCTGGACAGTTGCCTGGCTTCTTCAAATAATATCAGGAATTTCTTAAAGTGGTTTTCCCTATTGAAATTTGCAGATTACCTTTCCATTAGGTTTATTGTTTATTTATGACCAATTTTTCTGTTACACGACATCACAACCAACACGTAAGAGGTGCAGCTTGTCACTGAAGGTGTTCCTTGCTACACACAGTTTGCTAGTGGTTTCTATGTTTACATTTCTGATGGTATATGGATATTTGTTCAGTGTCAAACAGCGCCAGAATTGGGGTATTGCTAATTTTCTTGAAGCATGTTTATCTAACACTCAAGGCTATGTTACCATTATACTGTCTATTTAATGAAGTAATCTTCTATTCAAAATCTTAGTGCTCTTAATTAATTTAATATGGAAATGTCAGTAATAAATTTCAATTGTGCTGCTGTATCAATACTTATTTGCATGACTGTATGTAGAAGTTAAGTGTATAAAGATAAACGATAGTGGGTAGAGAAAGCAATGAGTAACATAGTTACGAAGTTACATGCAGCACTGCTCAGTAGGGAAAGTAAAAAGCATGCACAGGATTGTAAACATGCATGAGCAAGACTAAGAGAGACAAAGTTAAAGAAACAGGAAGGAGAATGGGACGGCGATATATCTGTGAAAGAAGAAGTGCAGGCGGCGACGCTTCCAGAGGGAGAATTGGCGTCGTATCTTGAAGCTGCCCCTCCCCCTTCCCCTCCTCTCAATCATCCCCTTGTTCTTCCTATCTTCAGCACCACGCTGTACACCATGTCAGGCGCACACTCCTGTGTAAATTATTGGATAGTCTTTTCCTCCTTCTTACTACTTGCTATGACACCCTCAGCCAGGGAAAAATATGAGGCACCCTGAGGAGGCCCACCCACTGCTACCCCCTGGGCCCCGACTGATTAATTTTGTTGGAGTGCAGTGATATAATGCGTTATAGATACCGTGCCTGTATTGTTTAACCCAGTTGCAACTACCTCACTAAATAAATAATTACCAAACAAAACTGGAGCTAAAGGGAATTGCAAACTGTTTTGACATGCACTAAATTTAGCTGCTGAGCATATTTCAGGAAACTGCTCACAATCAAGACGAACTTTCATTATAATTCTGGAGAAATGAAACCTAGTGAATTATAGATACAGAACTGTAAGTTAATGAAGCAATGTTAAAAAAAAAAAAAAAAAAAAAAAAAAAAAAAAAAAAGTTGAAATTGGATTTTTTTTGGCAAACATTTTGACTCGCTTTAAGGGAAGGGCTTTGTTGAATTTTATTTAAATTGGCCAGAGATTGATGGATCATTTGTGAGGTGTTTTATGGTCCAGATGTGATTTTGTAATGAATACATGAATATTTTTGGGGGAAAAAATTTTTGATTCGCTGCAAGGGAAGGCCTTTGTCCAGTTACACGGTAAAAATAGTAATTTGCCTCACGCCCAAAATTAAATTGCCTAAAGTAAATGATAGAAATTCACCTTTCTTTAGTTTTCCTTAACGGTTAGTCATATTCCACGATGAATAAATTAAATGGGTGGAAATATGCTCAAAGGTTTTCAGGATTCATAGAGCTTAAACGTATCCGACATTCATCTTTTCAGTGTAACAGAAAACCCGAATAAAACTTTACACCTAATTGAGGTTTATTAGATTTTTTTCTGAAATTACTTGAAGCACAGAATTATGATTCTTCCTATCCCCTGGGTACTTTATAACACTCTGCGGATTCCGCTGTTACAATTATTTTTTTCTCTATCATTTAGGTATGGCCCTTCACTCAAAATTTTGATGACGAGTTTACACTCGAAATAGGTATAACTTCGAGACAGCATGAACAAAGATTGTATATTATGCAACGAGAGAATAATGACAGCAATTAAGATACGAATATATTTTATCAAACGAGTGGTAAATGAGGCTCTATTGCCATTATACTGGAGTTTCATACGACTATTTATGTTCGACCATGGAGTCATGTTTAAAACATTCATAAAGTCGTTTTTAACATTCTGCGCTATATGTTTATTGTCACTGGTGTGTGACCTTTTTGGTCATGCTTTTGTAATTCGATTGTACATACGAGAATTGATAGTTTCTCCTTTAAGTTTTATTGTTATGTTGGTCTTGACACAATGATGTAGATAGTATATGTGCTATAATCTTTTAAAGGTAACCTTTCAAAATCGACAAATTGAATTTATCAGAATGTTATTCACAATATTAACACTAATTGATAAAAAGTAGCTTTATTTCATATACGGGAAGCAATAGTTTTGCTTTCAGCTTCGTGTGAATATGCGGAGACGGTGACGAATTGATTGCTAATTGTGAATTTTTTGATTGACCGTAGCTGTGCCATTATGAACAGGTGCACCTTTCATTTGGCAAATAGCAGTATATCCGTGAAGAGGTGGGTATTATGTGGTTCATTACTGCGGCGTGTAAGCACTACATTATAGAATGGTAACATAAAAGGTCCTTATCCGCTAGTCGGAACAATTTAACTCAAAAACGAAAAGCGATACGAATAGTTTATTTCCCAGGATGCAACATAAGATTTTAAGCAGATTTCTCCATAATGTAAAAAGGTTCCAGCCTGGAAAATTCCTGGTTAATATATGCAAGATATTTGTATCACTAATAATGTCTGTATTATCTTGATTTTTCTATAAACATCGATAAACTTCTCTTCGTTGCAAGTGAACTTTCAGTAACGGAGACAAACGTATTGTGACGCCGGTTGGCCGCACATCATAAGAGCTCGGGGTTTCTTACCTCATACCACTTCTTATAAATTTGTGGTTCGAAGAAAATGGGGCACTCAGAACAAAAGTCCAATTGCACACAGTTCTCGAAACCATTCACGTGCTTGTTTACGAGAGAAGTTTCGAGAAACGTCCAGAAATTCGGTGGCACTTTGCCTTGGCTGTAAAAGCGAGTCGGCAAGTGTTGAGAAGGCCATGTTGAAACAGTTTTTAGCGAGTGAATTGCCGGAGTTGCTTGTGTCAAGGTAACGATAAGACAGAACTAAGATGGAAGGTCACGATGAATTGTAGATTGTGTTAACGATAAAACAGATTTCTGTTTTTGTGCTTCAGTTTCAGAAGAGAAATAATGTGATAGAAAAAGTAATGGACTTGTCATTTGTCACATGGTGTCAGAAGTGGGATCTGTCAGATTGTCATTAGACACAGCATTAAAAAGTAGGCTGTAATGCTCTCACATGACTTCTACTTTTGTACAAAATATTTTGCTCTTCTATCTCCTTCGTGTTAATCGAGATAAAAATTGGCAGACATTGGATAATTGCATATTTCCTTATACGTATAAGGAAAATAGAGCAATTCAGTAGGCTTAAACGGTAGTGAAATCTTTAGAGGGCTGATCCTTATGTGATAGCTTTGAAATTTATAGCCTTTGGATGTATGACCAAGAGATATAAATCGAATAATAATTTGTACTTGCGAAAAATATGTTTGAAAATCAAACCAATAACAAGGAATGTATCGTAAATGTTTATCTTACAAAGAGTAATTTGATATAAATTACCTTAAGGTAATTACCTTAAGGAGATCTACATTTTTTATGCAGTTAAGAGTTTGTCCTTTATGGTTTACCAGTTATTCTAAAGTTACCCAAAACGAAGAGAACTTCAAAGACGACTTCCGGAAATTAAGATATACATTTCATTTGACATAAAAACAATGGTATTTTGAACAAAACAGTAACAGCCATTTTTCAGAAAATCAATATTTTTAAAAAACGCTTCCACGTGAAGGGTAATTTAGCGGGGAGATTTTCTTGAAAATATGCAAATGCTGAAGTTACCTACGAAGATTGATATTTAATCAGATTATCGTTTGAGTTATGCTGCTCACAGCACATGGACACAGGTTTTTTACCCCTAAAAATATTGTGCTACATTCAAGGACTTCCAAATCTGAATTTTCGGCAGAATCTTGGTATTGAATTTTTTGCTGGAAAGCAACACTTCTCTATTATACACATTACGTCATTGAAGAAGTGACACCTCGTATCTGCACTTTTTACCGAAAATGAGTTTTTATATGAATGGATTCAGAAAAGAAAGCTGTTCCTTTCTGTTGACAACCCGTACCTTACCAAAATGTTGTTCATGCAAAAAATTGAAATATGTGATTTCTCGTATGTCAAGCTCTGTTCAAAGTTAATATATCTCGTATGTGATGAATAGTGAAACCACGTATCGTTGTCATATATTGCTTGGTTTGCGTAAACTCGTATGTGAGTATGAGTAATGAAGCGTATCATGGAATGCTTACAGCTGGCAGCTGATTATGGTCGGTAGTGTTTATAAAGCGCCCAACAATACATACTACAGACCAAGCAACCTTATCAGTACTTAAAACACAATTAGTCTTCCTTCTGGTGTTCAGTCGTAGAGAGCAAGGAAGGAGCTTCCTTTTTTTTTTTTTTTTTTTTTTTTTTTTTTTTTTTAATTAACGTAATGAATGAAGGTCCATGGAGCTCTTTAAGTTACCCGACATTCGTCTTCTCAGGGTAGGGAAAACCTCGGAAGAAACCTTACCCGGATAACTTACCCTAAGCGAGATTCGAACTCGCGACCTCTTGAACGTGAGGCAGACACGCTAACCATCACGCTACCGAGGCGGGCGCAAGGAAGCAGCGTTAATTTTTTTGGGTGACCATTTTCACACATTAGTATTTTGAAAACATCTGAAATTCAAGATAACTTAATAATATAGTGAAGGAAGGAATGATAGCTTTGTATCTTTTTGTGGCCTGTCCGAGTACTACAACGAATTTTCCCCTCAAAGGTTAAAATAGCAATGAATTTAACTGTTTTTAAGATAGAAAGATATATTTTTCCGAAGGACAAGCAAGGTGTTTGTGAGTTCTTCGGAAAATATTTACTACCCTAAATAACACGTTAATTTAGTGCATCAGCATAGGCAATCATTTTAATTCATTAACTTTATCATAGTCGAGGAGACATAGTTTATAGGTCTTTAACTCTTTTTATAACATCAATATTTGAAAAAATTGACACGATCGTCTGGTAATTATATGAGTAAATATACGGATCAGGATCAGGTTCCAATTTTTTAAAGTTATACTTAGATTTATTGAAGGAGTACAGAATATTATAAATACAAAAGTCACACATTCGAATATGAACATGCTAAATTCATATGCAGTTCAGTGCAGTTTCTTAAGAAAAACTAGAATTTTCTATCCAATAGTGAATCCGAGAATGTAATTATTTTCGTGTTGGTGTGCTAAAATTACTCATAATTTCTCGCAAATAATTTAATGTTCTTATGTATGGCATCCCTTGTATAGGCATACACACATAAGCATTTATTACATTTTGTTCAATAATTCTGAAATAAGATTCGAAACTCACAACTTAAAAATGAACTAATATTGTCATAAAGAAAATAATGTTGGAAACTAACTCGATGTTCTTCTTTTTAGTTTGTATTTTAACTTTACACGGAGTAAGAAAGCAGGAAGTGATAAACTGGTTTACTTAATTACACAATGTTTTTTTGACGCTTCAAAAAATGTCCTTGTGCAACACCTCCGCAGGGTGTGAAAACGGCAATCGAAATAAGCCTATCTTTATAACAGGGTTAACAAGAAAACACGTAGATGAATGTGAATTGTTTGTTGCAGATAAACAGGGGATGGGGGTAACAAAAGTTGCAGAAAGTCTTAACACATTAGGTGTTACACTATAGTACCGGTATTTTCAATACTGATTTCTGTGGTTATAAGAATGATATTGAAACCATTGGCACAACAAATAAAGATCTTTCAAATTCACAGGGTGGAACGCAGAAAGTTGACTTGGTAGCAGAGATAATGCTAATCGAGAGTTAATTTACACGGACATTTGTAATAGTGAGTTAAACCAGTGTATGAAAAGCCTAAATTATGACCAACTGATTCATCAGATTAGCTGCAGTGTGCTGAAGAAGATGCTTGTAATCTATGTACTAGAGTTGCAGCATAAGTAGTATTTAGTAAACGAAAATCATGATAAAGATGGAAATAGGATATCACCCTTCCAGTAGTATCAGTCCACTATCAAACTTGGTAACTGTTCCCACTTAATTTTCTTGCGTTTTTTCTATTCCTGATATATCTCACTTGTCTTTTTCCTCGTCTGAATTGCTACATACGAGAGGAAATCAGAGCAATGAATTATCATAACAAACCAATTTGTTGATGTGTTATCGAGAGTAGGATAGTATAGGTCACTGTTCCTTAGCAGAAGGTCAAGAACAGATGCGCAACCTGTATGACTAGTGGGGACTGAAAATAAATTTACCAAACAAACGTTTAGATGGGATTGGAACGGAAACCAAAGATTTAATTCTTGAAGAACATTAAGGTTGTATTAAAGGAGGTGAAGAATTTGAGCATTTGGGAGTAAAAATAGATAAGGAACATAAATAGAAAAATAACGTTAAGTACAGAATCAATAGAGGCAAAATTTTAACATCAACGCTAAATAGGATCTTGCAGAACAGACATACAAGCGGGAAGAATAAATTGCAAATATATAACACAATAGTGAAAACTACTATCACTATCATATGGAGCTGAAACATGGAAATTTAACAAAAATTTAGCATTAAAGCATATGTCAATGGAAATGGATTTGCTAAGAAGGTGAGGTTCAAGATTGGGAAAAAAAAAAAAAATTAAAAGAGAAAAAATGAATAATAACCCCGCATTAGATTAAGTAAGATATAAAAAACTCAGTTGATACGGACATATTAGAAGAATGAATGAAGATCGATTACCGAGAAAGATCTTGGAATGGACTCTACCTGGAAGAAGAAGTAGAAGAAGAAGAAGAAGAAGAAGAAGAAGAAGAAGAAGAAGAAGAAGAAGAAGAAGAAAAGGAAGACTTGAAAACTCATCAACGAGGGAAATAAGAACTGGAATGAGAGCAAGATGACTGGAAGAAATTAAATGGATACTTAGGGAGGAATGGAGCAAGAAAGGTTCTTTAGACACAGAAAGATGTGTAAATATTGAAACTCTGTATATAAATAAATAATAATTATTACTAAAAATATAATTAAACTACATAATTCCTAATAAACTTTTCTAACAAAATAATGAGTCATATGGAAGTGAAAACATGTATCTGAAATATGTAAGAATGTTTTCTATAATGTAAACACGAAACTACACTAAAAAAAAAATAATATCCAAATCTTAAAAACTTGATGGCTAAAAAGTGTTTTTTGTTTCTCCTGTATATCTGACAAAAATGCAGATACGAGGTGTCACTTCAACGACGATTAGAGAAAGAAAGAGTGTAGCGCTCGTTTAAGTATAGCTACTATTTTGGTCAAATAAGTTATTTTGAACTCTATCCATTAGGTTTTAAACATTACTCCTCGTTGCTTTTCCAGAGCAAGATATTGTTGCTATTTATTGGCCTGCTTTTAAAATTGCTAAGTGTAGTCGCAGTTTCCTGCATGGCCCTTTGAAACTACCAGAAATGTTGCCAAAATACTTCAATTTGTAACATTTATCATGATTAAAAATCAGCAGATACAAGATGTTTTATATTAATTATTTGTGTCACAGGTAACACCTACACAGGTGTAAGTAGAAAAAGTTGTGCAACGTCTACATCAAACTCTCTTAATTTTTTTATTTTGCAGAAATAAAATAAAGTGAAAATGTCCACGCAATGTCCACTTCCTAAAAGTATCGGATGTCGGCGTCAGACAGTTGGAAAGATAATCAGAGATATTAGACGCGGTAGTGTTCTCGCCTAACATAGACGAAGCGGTATTGACAAACAACCAGAATCTTCTGGAAGTTTTTTCTTTTCCCCGCTTCTCGAACGTTCTAGAAACCGGTGTAGGATTCCAGAGGTTACAATATAAGCCAGGTGTTTGCGAGTGAGTCAGTAGGAAGTGAGTTGGTAAGTGAGTTCCACTGCGACATCAAGCACGGTTCTACAATGAGTTTATTATGACAGTTGTGACGTAGCGAGTGCTGTTTCCACGAGAGATTAGAGACGCCTCGTGTTCGATTCCCCAGAGAGTAAATCACTGAGGAGGAGGCTACTTCGCGTACATTTCGTCAGAAGTGTCACGAAAAACTGAACTAGATCACATTAGTGATGTGTAAGTAGCGAGAACTTAGTGAACTACAGGAGAAACTGGACGAAATCGCAATATACAATTACTAATTCATTAAAAGCTGCATTTATATCACAGTGTACATCAACTTAAAAATGGTACTTTCAGAACTACTGAATTACCTACAAATTCTGTATTTGTCCACAAGGCACATACGATTTATTACCTCTCATTATTAAGAATTTTAATGAACATGCCCATACACAAACATTGTTGGTAATCCTCATACCAATCTTACTATATGCTGCAGGCAGATGGTGAACACTGATGATACATAAAGGGAAATAGGGTATTTTGTTTATTTTGTGTCTCAAGAAAGGAAAATATTTGTTGAAAAGAGACGCAGATACTCACCCCTGTGCCTCAGTTATTATAGGGAAGGTGGAAGAAGGTTCGGTTCCTATTCGATCAGTGCTGGACTGAATAGGCAAGTGTGAATAGACTTCCAACGTTTCTGCCCACAAGTCTGTTTTACACCCTCTACCGCTAACTTGCGTAGTGGGAGCGATGTTCTACTTTTATGATCCTAGAGCCATGTTAAAGCACCAGCTATATTTAGGAAAGGAATCCTAATGGTAAGTGTAAATTACCTCCCTGGCATACCTCATATGAACACTGAGGAAACTCGGTCAAGCAGGATGGTCCTGACGGCATTTGAATCGCAGAGTCCTTGCGTCAATAACCTTGGCTACACCTGTGTTGGTCCCATGTTTAAAGTTACCTTTATTGTTTAAAATACTAAATTTAAGGATAACATTTGGAACTTTAAGCAAAACACACAATTAAGAATGATAGAATGATTTTGTTGTATAAACAAAGTCAATTTTAAGCCTTTGGTTTCGCTCAGGGGCTTTGTACTTCAAAGTCAAGCGAAACATGGTTAAAAGTTCTATTACTCAATTACTGCGATGGGGTGTTAAATGTGAATGACAAATACGTGAAGAAATAGATGTGTAACTAAAGAGCTTGGAACACAAAAAGGCAATTCAGACGAAATTAAAACATTTGGGTTTAACAAGTTCCCAACACACCACATTAGCAAATAGTGCTAAGAAGCACGAACATGCTTAATGTCCAGTACTGTACTGCTGGGTCTGCAGTGTAATCTTCTCTCTACTCTAGCACACACAACCCCAAGACCGCAGGTTCCTTCCACTCTTGACGTAAGATGGATTACACAACTTGAAGACGAACTTTTCCCTCTCTCAGCTAAGTTAAGACACTTCGTATGTACGTTCTGCCCCTTCCCACAACCACTCATCCAACCAGCAGCTTCCTTCCTTCCTTCCTAAATACTTACTGCACCTCTTCAAGTACAGTGCCACCAAGAATTTATGTGCTCTTCACTCTCCAAACTTTTCAATAGGACATACGTCTGGAATACTTGAGACCGCAATGCAGAGTTTCTTTAATACTTTGTTATATTTTTTTATTTCTCAAGGAATTAATTTGTGCTTTTTGTTTTCTAGTGCATACCTACAGTAAATGAAGTGATGCATTTCACTCAAAAGGTCCACGTGCTGATTGTAGTGGAAGTACTCGTTTTGAGGTCCTTTTGGATCTTCCGAATAAAATGCAGCATTTTGAAATAAGTGTGTGTAAGTTTTTCTGTCTGTCTGTCTGTCTGTCTGTCTGTATATCTCTCCATCTCCCTTTCCATCTTTCTATTCATCTCTCTCTATCCATTTCTCTTTTCATCTCCTCTCTCTCCATCTCTGCATGTCCGTTCATTTCTCTTTATCTCCATCACCCTCTGTCCATCCCCTTCTCTCTTCATCTCTCCCCGTCTCTCCCCCTCCATATCTCTTTTCATTTTCCTCTCCATCTCTCTATCAATTTCTCTGTCCATCCGTCCATGCGCCCCTCCGTCCTTAAAATTTATGTAATTTCTGAAAAAAATTAAGGCAATTAGAATATTACCTACATGCCAATTTCAATGCATTTGCCAAATAAACATATAAACATCATGATTATGAAAACAGACGATTTCCGATGATGAGAATTGATCCCACGATTGCCATAATTGTTATTGTAGCCGTTTGTGCAGGTCATAATCCACCCAAAACTGATATTTTCCTTCTAGCTCTTGCCATTAGTCCGGTAACCGAGATCTTTTTAGGTTGCATTTGTCCTTGTAATAGGAAATAGTCGGTTCATAAATGGCCTTTTTTGTGCATCCACTTCTTCAGGCTAGTCACAGTGGAACTCAATGCGAACACTATTCAGTCTTGTCGCGGTGTCATAGAAAGCAAATGGACTTTCCAGGCTAGAATGCTACAGTGACTATCTATTTGGTTTCCTTTATTTCCCTTGTGGCCACAACAAAATGTATAATGCAACTTATTTCTGCAAAGGTTTAACTCTATTAACCTAAGTATATAGAAAAATAAAGTTTCTTGGCAATAACTTGTAGAAGCTATATAAAAATAATGTCATGTGAATGTAACACATCAGATATACTTGTATGTAACTATAAAAAGGTCATGCATGATATTAAACCGGTATTATTGACGTCACAGATGGTCCTTTGGTTGACCACGATGTAAAGAAGCTGATGAAGAAGGAATGACAGAAAGATCAGAAAGCGACCGAAAAATAGAAAGCTATTACTGTTCTGTTAATACCAAATTAGCACAGAAAATGCTTACGTTCTAGAAACAAAACCAGTGGTAAAAACATTTTCTGTACAACAAGTAACTAATTTTAATTTTCTGCTCCATATATTAAAAAGAACTTAATCTCAAAAAATAAAAATTAATGGAGCAAAAGAAAACATTGAAGTTTAAGTTGGTATAAGAGCCAAAATAGACGCAGCATTTAATTTTCAGTTGGCAACCGTGCATCATTTTTACTTCGTCTCGCTGGAAGTCCTCGTCTGCCCAAACAAAAAGAAAATAGGTCTGAAACAAAAACGAAAAGAAAACAAACGAAAGCAGAGGATGATACTGCACAATCTGGAGATAAACGGGACAGGGCCCGAAATGAAGTTGGAGAAAGAACGATTTATTGGCTCGGGAAACGCTATGTGGAACATCGAGTAAGGGCCGATAGGGAAGATTGAGAAAAGAGATTGGGCAAAATCTAGAAGAACGTACAAATTGGGAAATCAAATAACAAGGAGGAACGTGACTCGTCTGGAAAGTAGACACAGTTCTTGTGCTTGTTAATATTTCCGCTGCCTAAACAACTTAATTAAAATAGCAAAGATGTGTTAGAAGCAAGAGAAAGTAATATTCTCTGCTTGTACGTACAAGTCCTTTTTGGTTTTGATTTACTCGTGATCTAGTTAGTAATTATTACTTTTATTAAACCTAAGGTGAACTTCAAGAGACTACTGGCCTACATTTAGAATGATGTTGAAACTCGGTGTATTGCTGAACTATACAGCATACATATTTTCTTCGGAGTATTTTATGCTCGTAGAAGTGCAGTGTATGAGGAAAGGTTCTGCTCTCCAGTGAATGAGGCGGGGTTACCAAGGTAATGTATCTCGCGAGATTCACTTGCTCTACCTACACCACACGCTTTGGCAGTAAGTTGCTGAGCGCTTTTGAGATCGAGTTTTTCCTCATTGTTGCATCTTTTTAAAAAATGTGTACACCTAAAATAATAATTAAAGCATTCTGCGTATCAAAATAAGTGAGCTGTTGACTCTCGTGTTGAATAGGATGAAATGGAGAAATAAACAAAAACTGGTGTTATTCAATTTAATTCCATGAACACCATCCCGAAAGTGGCTCCATAATAGTACTACGTAATAGCAAATTATTATGGTCAGTTAATGTTCATTTTAGTGTGTACAAGTTATGATCGAATAGATGGATTGTTCAATCATTTACAAAATGAAAAATATTTGAGCCAAAAATGTAGTTTCAAACTTGTGTTTCAATCACTATCCTCTATCTTCCTCGTGGATTCATTTTTATTTTATCTACTGGTAAGTAGATATAATATATGTTTTGAGGCTCCCTGAATCCAGAAAAAGCATTTTTAGAAAAAGGTTCGTGTGTGTGTCTGTGTGTCAGTCTGTGGACAGCATAACTCAAAAACGAAAAGTCGGTTAAAACCAAAGTTGGTATTTAAGTTTAATGTCTTTCAAGGATGCGACACGAAGATTTTGAAGAAAATAGCCCCACCCTAAACTACCCTTTACATGGATAATTTTTCGAAAATTTTGATTTTCTTGAAAATGGTTCTAACGATTTTGATTAAAATGTCATATGTTTGAGATATTTTGATGACAAATGAAATGTATATCTTGAATTTTCTGACTATAGTCCCTATAGTCGTATTTACTCTGGACGACTTTTGCATAACTGGTAAACCGTTAGCGATAGACCAAATTAAACTATACAAAAATGTAGATCTTGCTAAAATACACAATTTATGTCTCAATAAATTTTCTTGTAGGGTGAACCATTTCGGAGATATACCTTGTTATGTGTGTGAGTTTCGGAAAAGTTAGAACTTTCGTGAAATGGATCATCGTTGTTCATTTTTTTATATGTTAAGTGTGCAAAGACAACAGAAACTCAAAGCTTTAAAACATTTGACTATCGCACAAAGCCTACTTTATTCCCCCTTGTACCTACAAGGAAATTAACAATAAGAGAAGTTGTACAAATGTTTATCTTAACTAACACGAAGAAGATATAGGAATAAGAGTTTGTAAGAATGGTTAGTATAAGAGTGGAGAAAGTCATGTGAGTGCAACACATCAGATTTTTGTAAACTGGACTTGGTAGCCCGATAAACAAAAAAGAGAAGGATCGTCTGAGCTTTCAGTGCAAAAGATGGCCAAACCTCTCGTATCAATCTGGCGTGAGTGTCTCAATCATAGGTTTCAGCAGTAAAATAGGGCATCAAAAGCCCCCTTTTTACTTTCTCTGCTTAAAGATAAAAAGGCGTCGGGATTTCATTGCAACGCAAATGTATGTTTTGAGTCTCCTTCAATATAAACATCTTACGAAAACAGATGTGTGTGCGTGCGTGCGCGCGCATCTATCTGTGAATAGCATAACTCAAATACGAAACGTTAGTTAAATACCAAACTTTATATTTAACTTTAGCATCTTCCAAAGATGTGACAGGCTGATTTAAAAGATATGTCCCAAATTTCGCAAATTTTGACTTTGAAAAATGGCTCAAAAGATTTTGATTAATATGCCTTATGCTTAAGATATTTTTATGACAAATTAACTGTATATCTTGAAATTGTTGGTAATAGTGTCTCAACGTTTCATTCTGGAATAGTACTTCGAAATTCATTCTCACCTGTTGTCAAAATAATCCTTTCTTGAAATTATTCAAGAAATCTGACATGCCCACTGAAAATATTTTTAAGGGTCGCAGTACTTTGACTGTGCAAGGTAGCATAATCATTAGCATTTTGATTGATTGATAGAGTGAGTGAGTAATGTTTAAGGGCCCGTCGACAACTAGGTCATTAGGGCCACATTTTTATTGAAACCTGGCATGAATGCATAATTGGTAAACCGTAAGGAACAGACAAAGTCTTATTACACGAAAAATGCATCTCAATAAATCACACAATCTATGTCAAATACGTTTTTTATGTAATTAAATATTTCTGAGTGATTGCTCGTTATTGATTTGAAATTTCCAGTACTAAAATCCTTTTCTATGGGAAGTCGTTCGCATATTTACTTTCTCTATCTCGTATTCGTATATTCCATCAATTTCATACTTAGGATTTATTGGAAATATACCGATGTTTTCAGGTCCCTGAATTCGAAGAAAGGCTTTCTTAGACAGGTCCATGTGTATATGTCGGTGTGCCTGTGAACAGCATAATACTACAGTCTTAAATTCCAAACGTCAACTTCTGACTGTCCGAGGATTTTCAAGAATATCCCCATCCCAAACTTCCTTGTACAACAATTTTCGAAGGTTCTTATTTTGTAAAAAATGGCTAAAATGTTTTATTAAAACCCTATATAGTTCCCTATAATGACAATATTGTTAAAAGTACACAACTTTCAGAAAACCCTTATGAATTTTAATGTAAAAATTAGATGCGGATGCTAGTTCTGTCATTGACACGGAAGCATTTCAGCAATACTTCTTATGTACTCCTCTGTTCTTTGTTGAAGTCTTGCTGGAAGAGGCACACCTCTGGAATCTGAGGTAGAACAAAATTTCAAGCATATCGGTGAGCGCGCGCACGCATACCCCCCCCCCACCACACACACACACACACACACACACACACACACACACACACACACACACACACACACACACACACACACACACACACACACACACACACACACACACACACACACACACACAATTTTCTAACTTTTTTCCAGGGAGTACAAAACGTGTATTTTATATGAAACGTGTAAACGAATTTTTCGGTGAAGTGCAATATTTTCCTGAAGTACTTGCCAAGGTAAACCGGGCCAGATGGCAGGCACTCGGCAGATCCTGGCTACGATTGCCCCAGAGGCCCACTATGATATAGGTTTATCGTGGTTTTTCTAGTCAGTAGGTGAATGCTGTTCTTCTGCCTTCCTGGTGTATGAAGGTACCGGTACTCAAAGGTACTTTTGGGATGCTAGAGGGTTGCTTGGTTGACGGGTCGTTCGTCGCTCTCTTTAGGCAACCGGTCTTCGAGCTTGCAACTATTAAGACAAAATTGGGTCAAAAGAGCCACTGCACTGAAACACGTTCTTGCCTCAGTCCACTGGCCGTCCCTCAAGTTCACTGCTGATCAGCTTTACCTTTGCTTCCAACAGGTCTCATTTAGTAGCGTGTATGGCAGAGGATTTTTGTAAGTTACAAAAACAAGAAAGTTTGCTGTTCAACATGCGGATTTCAATGTGCATTCCAATATCAAACGCCACTATGATCAGAAGCATGAAGCAAAATTTGGTGTTCTTACAAGTATTTATTTACAATTACAAAAATTACTTTCCAAATTCTCGTAACTGCAAATATATAAAAGGGGTGATATGGTTCCACTGTTTAGGGGTTTAATTTCTTATTAGTTTATTTAATATAAGCTCACGTATTTGATGTTTCAAAGGTTGAACACAATATTGAGTTTAAAACCAAATGATTCATTATGTTGATCAAACAGCTTTAAAATATCTTAAGGCCAAATAAAAATGGAACCGTACTGCTTTGTTTATTGTAAAAGAGAAACAATTTAGTATGTTAATCAGAATATAGATTTTATACATAAATAGGGTATTAAGATAAAGGAAGATTACAAACCTGAAGATTATGTAATTTACGTAACCACAGTAGGTGGCTGTAATAATTATTGTATGCAAAGTATGTTTGTTTAATATTAACAAAATAGTTAATATGAGCGTAGAAATTACTACTTCCTCGCAGGTAAACGAAGCCATCACTGCGCTTGTTGTATCAAAACAACCTTCGTCACTCGGCAAGAGAATGTGGGGTGAGTAAGGAAAGTTCAAGCTCTACCTCTCCTGTCGTGCCCATGCCTGTGTTAGGGACTACTCTGTGGTTTGTCTACCTGCGCCCTGTAGCCTTCAGTTACGTTGGAGGACGTTAATAAAAAATCTGACGTGTAGCACTCACATGACTTTCTCTACTCTTGTATTAACCATTCTTACAAACTCGTATCCCTCTATTTTCTTCGTGTTAGTTAAGATAAACATTTGTACAAATTATTTTATTGCTTATTTCCTTATAGGTCCAAGTGGAATATTAGAATACAGTAGGCTATGTGAGATAATCAAAACTTTTAAAGCTTTGAGATTTCGTTCTCTTTGCACACTTAACATATATAAAAATTAACGATGTTCGATTTCACGAAAGTTTTAAGTTTTCCGAAACTCACACTCATAACAAGGAATATCTCCAAAATGGTTCACATTTATTTAGACATATATTGTGTATTTGAGCAAGATCTACACTTTTTGTATAGTATGATTTGGTCTATCTCTAACGGTTTACCAGTTATGTAAAAGTCGTCCAGATTAAATACGACTACAGGGGCTATAGCATATGATATTTTAACCAAAATCGTTAGAGCCATTTTCAAGAAAATAGAAATTTTTGAAAAATTTTCCATGTAAAGGGTAGTTTAGGCTGGGGCTATTTTCTTCAAGATGTTCGTGTCGTATCCTTAAATGACATTAAACTTAAATACCAACACACACACACACACACACACACACACACACACACACACACACACACACACACACACACACACACACACACACACACACACCAACAACAACAACAGACCTTTTTCTAAAAATGCTTTTTTTGGACATATATTTCCGGTGAAATCTCGACATCGAAGTTTTGGGTGGAATACAATACTTCCCGTACTTACCAGTAGAGAAAGTAAAAATATAGCCCCCAGTGGTTCCTTCACTTCATCGCTTCCTTCTGAGGGCTGTAGCCATAATTGATGGCAGAAAGGATGTAGAAATATTCTTCATTTCAAGACATAATTAATGCAGTGTCTGTCTTTCCTGTGTAGTCATTAAATCCGTAACAAAAAGTTTATAAAGAAGGAAGATATTTGAATGTCACATGTTGGGAGAAGGAGAAAGGGACTCAGCCCTCCCCTCGGGCGTAATTTACGTTCCTGTTAACGTTAAGCTTTTTACAAAAAGCAACAGAGAAAGAGAAGCCTTAGTTACATAATACAAAGTAATAAACACTTGTCTTGTTTTTATTGGCGCTGCACACACCGAGTCCCCTTGCCCTGCGTGTTTGTGTGGAAGCAGGATTAGCGAGATGTTGAGCTTGTTTAACTCAGATGTAATTATACTTAATGTGCGAGTTTTATCATGAAAGCGCCGCGAGAGGCGCTGCAGTAGAGGTTATGAGAACCAAGACGGATTAGGCAGCGGAAGATATGTTTTTTTAAAATTGTAATTTAGTATTTTTGCTCCTGATATTTTTCACCGCTAACCCTTCCTTTTCCTGTTTCTAGTATTTATTTCGTTTCTCCCATTTAAAAACGAAATTTATACTTTCGTATCAGCAAAAAGTGTTGTATGGTTAGATATCCCTTTGGGCAAAAACTGGTGTACTGGGTTTGAAATTATGTGGTGGAGTTAGGAAGAGGGCCAACTTGTGGCAATTTCGCAGATCGCACAAGAAATAGCGGAGCTTGGATTAGCTGGCTTCACAAACCTTAACTACTGCTAAACCCTGTTCGGCGTATAAGTCTGCACTGGAAATATGCAAAGAACTGACTGACTCTGGCATTTATCTCTGCTTTTACCTATCAAGTAATATTTAAAATTCTAAACTTTAAAGAAACCAATTGTCCCTTAAACTAAATCATTTACGTTTGCCATGGTCTCCTATTGCTGTTTAGGCTTGCAGAATATGACTATAAATTGAATTTGGAAGATTTCTTATACTTTAAAAAAGGAAATAATTATTACTGTCTCTATTACTTATAGAAAGGAGGGGAAGTATTGCATTTTACTCAAAAATTCGATGTCGAGATTTCACCGGAAACATATTCGGGAAGCCAAAATATGTTTGTTATAGAAAAAGGCGCGCGCGTGTGTGTGTGTGCGTGTGCAACATCACAAAACGATTAAAAACCAAAGTTCGTACTTAAGTTTAATACATTTCAAGGATGCGACGCGAAGATTTTGAAGAAAATTGCTTCACTCTAAACTACCCTTTACACGGAAAATTCTTCAATTTTTTTTATTTTCTCAAAAATGGCTCAAACATTTTTGATTAAAATGCCATATGCCTAAGATATTTATATGGCAAATGAAATTCATATTTGGAACTTTATGGCTATTACCGATGTGGTCCTGTTTACTTTGGATGACTTGCATAACAATTAAGCCGTAAGAGATGGACCAAATCTTACTATACAAAAATATAAATCTCATTAAGAGACACAATTTAGGTCCAAATGCGTTTTCTATGGAGTGAACCATTTTGGAGATATTCCTCGTTATTTATGTGAGTTTTGCTACTCTTATACTCTCCTCAAATGGAAGATCATTATTCACTTTTTTATCTCTTGGCCATGTAAAGAGAATGGAATTTCAAAGCCATCATATAGTGACCAGCTTTAAAAAATTTAAGTATCGCTCGAAGTCTACTGTATTTCCATATTCCCCTTGCACCTTCAAGAAAATTAGCAATAAGACATTTTCTACAAATGTTTATCTCGCTTAACATGAAATAGAGAAATAAGTGTTTTAAGCATAGTTCGTGCAAGAGTCATGGGAACACAACCAATCAGATTTGGTTTCCTTCTTTGCTTTCTGTTCGACGTATAGGGTAGTTGCGTAATCCCATAATAGTTGTGAATAAGTGTTATGTAATGGTCATAAATGGACAAAAGCCATTTAAGAACGATTTAAGAACACAGTTGGAATGTTCTAGAACACATTTTACCTGATTGAGAATTAAAAAGTTGTATAAATATACTAAACAATTGTAGAAATAAAGTTTGTGACGATGACCCCTAAATGCGTGATAAAATTCCTAAGTCCGTGATAGTGGTAACCTAATTCTCTGATTGCAAAAGCAATAATGAAGTACATATTTACCTTCATCTACGTTACAAAATACAAACCGTTATTAACATTATTGCCTTCATATTTACCTCCAACTAAATGTTTGAAATTGAAAGTTTTGTTTCGGCAGACAGTCCAGTGCTCACAAAATCTTGATCGTTTCATCAACAGCAGTTGCTGAGAGAGGAAAGTAGAACTGTTCAGCTGCCTATTGGATACTTCATAACTACTAACTATTGCAGAATAAAAGTATGGCAGGAAGCTCAACTTTGTATCATGGAATTAGGGGTATTACGGAATTAGACATCTTTGCCCTACTTCTGCACTGGAAATATGCAAAGAACTGTGTATAACATCTACCTTCTTTTATACCAAGTAGTGTTCAAAATTCTAAACATAAAGGAAACCAAATTTTCCCTTAAACTGAAATGTTCCTTTTTGTCGTGCTATTTTGGATGTTGAATATTTATTATTCATTTCTAAACCTAGTGCTACTTATACTTGTGAAATATGACCATAAAGTATTAGTTCTGGAAGTACATTTATGTAAAACTTAAAACAAATAGTGACTACTTTTGCTGTCTCTGGAAAGAGTCTAGGAAAATACTCAGATGAACTTGCAAAAAATGAAGAAAAGTATCCTAATTATAGCAAGGTGTGTTTTAAAGCCAAGATATCTCACAGTTTAAGAGTTTGGAGCAGGTTTACTTGTTTAGCTCAAAAACTGAAGGGTTGTAGATATTTATCGTACTTAATAATTAAATATAAATGGACTACACGAAGTTCATGTATGTTATAATTTTGAAACCCCAAACTTACAGATAATGAAATGAAAGTTACTGGTTGTTTTGCCTTGGTCATACCGCTTAGAATTTCTCACAGCATTTTGCGAAAATAAAAAGGGACTTTCAAGAACAGGGGGATTTTAATTTCTAGCACATACCTAGCTGACATTTCTAGAGGTTCTGTGAATCCTAAAAGGCACTTTTAGCAAACGGAGAACATTACTGAAAACAAAAATCGGTTAAAACTGACTTGGTGTTCCAGTTCATTTCAGCCAAAGTACCCTTTACATGGAATACTTTCGGACACTTTGATTTTCTCAAAAATGGCGTTAATTACTAATTAAAATTCCATATATTTAAGATAGTTTCACGACAAATGAAAAGTAGACATCATCCTACTACGAAATGTGTATGTTAGCATCACCGGTAATGAACTAGCGGATTCCATAGCTAAAACACTTGTTCTTCAAAACTCGTGTTGATTATTCTATTCATATTCCTCAAGGGAATTTATCCAACATCTGGAAATTGCATTGGGTTTCTTCCCCTGCAGTAAAATTTAGACAGCTAGGAACGATGAAGTTACAATTTCATAAAACACACAAATTAATTATTAGTGCTGGCCATTCCAAACTTACTATATTTATGTCATTAGTAAAGATGAAACACCTAAATGTCCATTCTGCTCTACTACTTGACAAAAGAAGAATATAACCAATAGTGCTCCGAAATCGACCTCAAAGGAAAAGATACAGAATCAACATTGAACTCCACAGAGCAATAAATTTGAATTATTGAAAATCTATCAGCCTATTTTAAGTTTAAGATCTTTCTGAGTGACAATGGAGTACTAATAAAACGAAGTTCACTCTATTATATCTTATACTAACAATGAAAATCTTCAGTGGAAAATCTCCTTCCAGACGTTTCGTTCGAAGCTGCGTCAGACATCATTAGTCGTCGCCGAGACTAGCAGAGTGCTACGGCCACGCCACTGAGGATGTTCGACCCAGCTTCGAACGAAACGTCTGGAAGGAGATTTTCCACTAGACCATGACCCAAAAGCCCGGATAATTATTTTCAGTTTTATGACACGCAATTTGATCATATAGATAATATTTCGTACGACACTATTGCAAATGTTTACATAAATTGACTGAGAACTTCAGAAAATTATATCATCAACGCTTAAATAATACTGTACATACAACCTCGTGTGCCTAGAGGAAATTATCATGATCACCCACAAAATTAGGCCTATTGACCTGTTCCATCTCCAAAGGCGATATCATCCAACCGACTTATTCTTGGTCTGCCGACATTTCTATGTCCTCTGGGTTCATAATCTAACATTATTTTAGGTAGCCGGTCGTCATTCATTTTTGTTATAAGTTGGTACAGTTTTTCATTTTTTATAGTTATATATTTTCACTTCTCTGATGATCTAAGTGACACCAGCCACACTTCTTAGAAATTTCATTTCACTGGTTTCTATTTTCTTTTTAATTGCTCAATTTATAAACTAGAGGAAATAATCTACAGAATTTCGGTGACAGTGAGCAGTTTACTAAGTAATGAAAGCAATAAATTAATTCATATTGCCTTATCCCACATTTAGAAACCTGAATAACCTCCGACAATATATTGCAATTCACTTGTTGATCGCATCACAAGGTTTTACTGCTCTCGGCTCAATTCCTCTATAAGGTAGCCCTCATGTAATAGAAATAGAATTATCCATCACATTTGAAGGAACATTTAATTATTTTCCCCACAGCGAAGAGGCAATCCTCCCCAACATTCCTGCGGGACGCCGTCAAATGTCCTTTCCCGATGTTGACCTCCCTCATTGCATGTCGAAAACTAATTCCGGCAATAGCGGTCGCTTCGGCGCAACTTTGCGACCCCCGAAGACATTACCCTCACCACGACATACGTCACATGTTTCATCATATTATCTTCTTTCATCCCTCTTGCTTCCAGACTCCACCTTCGCATTCCTTCCTGTGTCTCATCTCTCCACCCTCTTCTTGAAGAGAGTGTGCGAGATGGGAGGGAATAATTTTTTGCGACGGTTCTACGTGATGGTCAGCTTAAATCGAGTGTTTATTCCGGCGGAGCGAGCTTCTCCAAACTCCGCACATATATCTTGGAATTCTCACCCCTAAAAGCCCCTTATAACGTATTACTGGGGTATACGTTTCCTGCTCTAAGTGCATGTGTCCCGAGGCATGAGATGGATTTTTCTTCTGCTATATCTTTCTCACAGATCGTAAAGCCTTCCGGTGTAATATCTAACTGCATGACCGATGTGTTTCGAATCCTGCTAGGTATTTCATCCCTTAAGCTGTACCTCCCCCGTGAAGTCCTCTGAATACAGAAGAGCGCAGTTTCGTGCCACAGAATGTAAGTGACAGTCAATTATATAAACTATTGTGTAACAGTACTCTCTGATTCATCCACAAGCCAAACTGAGCACACTTTTTTGTAATTTTTGATTTCGGATGGACTGAATTATTCAATCTTCTACCCTGAAGTCCTCTGAATTCAGAAGAACGAGTTTTGTATCCATAAAATTTAACTGATATTCTATATTATAAGTAACTATTGTGTAACTATATTTTATTTAATACATCCACATGTCAAACTAAGTAATTTTCGATTCTGTATTGACTTTATCCTCGTAATAAGTGTATGAAGCCAAAAATAGCATTTTACTTTCCCGAAAGGGGGATATTCTGTTAAGACACGAAATAAAGGTCAAAATACCTGCTTAGTATTCATTTGGGGGGGGGGGATATTACGAAACTTGCTGTAAAGCTTTGTTGTAAGTTTATTTACCACTCACAATTCGATATCGAGATATATCCGGAAACAATCCTGTGAATCCAAAAAGCTCGACCAACGGTCGACCAGCTATATTATATGAACCGCTTAGCTCAAAATTAAATTTCGCACACACACCCATTTGGGCATTTTAAGTTCAACAGATCCTGTAGAAGATCCCACTGCCTCATACCAACCTCTACATGGAAAACTACTTTTTAGTTTCACAAACATTCCTGTTCAAATGTTTAAGTAATTTACTTGACTAACAAGAGCATAAGTTAACTCCTCTAAAGTTCTCCTGATTTGGAATGACTTTGTAGGTATAATATGTATGCATAGCCACGATAAGTGACTGTCGATATTCACATGTTTTGCGTAAACCAACTCAGATTGACTAAGAAAAGATGCTTTTTTTCCATTTTTCCATCACAACAGCAGCAATTCGAAGTAACTTCTGAAACATTTTATCTTGTTTTGAAAGAATACGGTCATGCAACTATGCTAATATTCATATTTAATATTCAGACTTGCTCAAGATGTTGTTTGGTAGGTGTCGTCAATCGTAGCCCACAATTGCTGAAAAACAATTTATTTTTTATTAAAATCTATAAATAACCAAAATCAAAATTGTCACCGGTGTGATCTTTTAAAAATTAATGTATTTTTTCATAAGAAAGGCTATTTGTTAATGTTAAAAATGAAATGAGATTTATGGAAATTATAAACGGATTTCTGTTATAGCATAAGAGAAGATCGAAATACGCATAATTCCTGGGTTTCGTTTTCCTCAGTTGGCAGTGCTGAATAATCAAAATGAATACATTTTAGATTATTTTTTTGTAGAATTTAACATTTTCTGCTCAGATCTTTTGACACAACATTCTGAAACAGTTCAGGTGAATATCATTTAACGATCTGACCTTATAAGATAAATTAGGTCAGAATTTTATAATACTGTGCTGATGACATAAGTGAACATGATAATAAAGATGGTGATAATAGTAATAATAATCATAATAATAAAACTTTCCAAGGCAATTGCATTGTTTAAAACCGCTAATCCCAAGAAAGCTAAAGCTTATAAATTCGCAGAAGGTTTATCGTGGTTGTGGTTGTGGTTGTATTTATGCTGCTCAGCTCTACCACCCACAACTATTTCTCACAGTAAAGTGTAACTAGGAAAACTATAACAAGCAAAGGATTTTTAGACAAAGGTCCGTCTGTGTGTCTGTGTGTCAGTCTGTGTGTCAGTCTGTATGTGTGTCTGTCTGTGGACAGCATAACTCAAAAACGAAAAGTAGATTAGAAACCAGAGTTGGTATTTAAGTTTAATGCCATTCAAGGATGCAATATGAATATTTTGAGGAAAATAGCCCCACCCTAAACTACCCTTAACATGGAAAATTTTTCGAAAGTTTTGATTTTCTTGAAGATGGCTCTAACCATTTTGATTAAGATGTCATATGTTTGAGATATTTTTATGGAAAATTAAATGTATATCTTGAATTTTCTGGCTACAGCCCCTGTAGTCGTATTTACTCTGGACGACTTTTACATAACTGGTAAACCATTAGAGATAGACCAAATACTATATAAAAATGTAGATCTTGCTAAACTACATAATTTATGTCTCAATGAATTTTCTTGTAGGGTTAACCATTTCAGAGATATTCCTTGTTATGTGTGTGAGTTTCGGAAAACTAAACTTTCGTGAAATGGATCATCATTGTTCATTTTTTATATGGTAAGTGTGCAAAGAGAAGAGAATCTCAAAGCTTTAAAAGATTTGACTATCGCTCAAAGCCTACTGTATTCTAACTTTCCCCTTGCACCTACAAGGAAGTAACCAATAAGATAATTTGTACAAATGTTTATCTCAACTAAGACGAAGAGGATATAGGAATAAGAATTTGTACAAATAGTTTGTACAATAGTAGAGAAAGTCATGTGAGTGCAGCACATCATATTTTTTCCATGTTATAACCTTTTAGGTAGTACGCCTTGAAATTTGAAATGATCTATTTTTTTTTTTCTCTCATGAACTTTAGCTGTAGTATGATTGATTAACTGATGATTGCTGTTATCAGTGTTGTTTTTTCATTGATGCGAAAATGGGATTTCGTAATGTTAAAACAGTATTAAGACTTAAGAACTGAGCAGCCTGCCTTATACTTCGCGCGTGAAAGTAATGTAATAAGAGAAACCAGAGACATCAAAGAGAGTGAAAGGGTAACGCCATATTGAATGATTCAACCGCTGTGCAACGATGACCACTCGAAATTTAAACATTCGAAAGATGCCTTAAATGTCTCTTTGGAGACAACTACTTTCAAATTTTGATAAGTACAGCACCAGCCATCTCTGTAACCCGAACCAAATTGAAACATGAGCAAGTGGAGTGTTCTTTTGAGCGCTATTTAATGCTTGGAAGACTTAGCACTGAAAATCAGTTGGTGAAAACATGTGAGAAGACAAACTATTAAATAGAAAATATAACTGGTTTTGTAGAAATAGAGCGTTATTCTTTACCATTTTATGAATATAGAATGGACAACAACAACCAACTATTATGCCAGTTTTAACCCTTTAAGTTTATCACCTAGACCTGCAATTGCGTTCTTAGTTTCCCAATTGTATTATGTCGAATTTCTTACTGTACTGAATCGCCTTGAAAGAATTTCACACAAACTTGATCACAGTGATTTGTACACCACATCACTATATTACCCTACACTACAAATATAGAGCTGACATGCAGCCACCTTCAAAACGTTCTTTTCAGAACACAGTAATGTAAAAGAATTGTGGGAAATGCATTCCAAAAACAAATAAGATAGGATAAAGACATCTTGTGAACATCTACAGTCCACATCAACAGTTAATGAAGCGTAAATGGGCCACAAAACCATGGAAAATACATCACTGAGCCTCCATGATCTTCAGAAGGGATATCTGCCGTAGTATTGTTGCCGACCAACACCTGAGGAACGCAAGGGGTCTAGAAGGGACAAGTATCCTGCTTCTGTTTCTCCAAAATGAGTGCTTCTGTCTTATTTCTTTCTTGGAAAATAAATATTGAAGTCAGTATTTATCTTTCGTTGCGAAATACTTCAGCAGGTGTGTATGTGGTAAGATGATCTCAATTCCTTACCTTTTTGCTGCTTATTGTGTCCAGTTCTAACTTGTCGTGTTTGCTTGAAACTCTTGTGTGCAGTTGTTGGCGACGGAAAAGCTACAATTACCTTGTATACCAGTGACATGATTTAATCCTTGTATACCTTCGACCATTTTGGCTTCTTTATTTCGATTTCTAAAGGTTTATAATGCCCTTGAAATACAGATGTACAGGATAAATTACAATTTACTTTCCTAGATTTTAGACATTGCATTACTTTTTCACGTTTACAAAGCATTTCTATTTATTTCCGAAACATAAGACGATCGGTTTCGAAAGGCTCTATATTTCACATTATATAATGCCGGCTTAAAAAGAAATTGTCTTAGTGTCCAAATCAGTGAAACTAAGATTACGTAAAATAACTCAAAACCAAGTTTACTATTTGTTCTGAAACTTTGACATTAAGAAATAAAGATGAAAAGAGGTTAGAAGCATAGCGAATATATGCATTATTACATCTGTGAGTGTAACATAAATGAAGGCATAGAAACATATAGGTTAAAATGCGGCTGCTATGCTCTGAGAATGGAGGAACACAGACTAGCTAAAGTTTCCCAAAAGTATAAGTGAAGAGAGAAACAGAAAATTTGAGCATGGGAAAAAAAGATGGTCGGACCAACATTGAGTCCGGGAAGGCCTGGGTATCCCATCTTTGTCTGTGAAGATGACCTCATTCCTACAACTAAATTATTAGAAGTCTTTGAATCAAACCTATCATCATATCAATAATTTATTTTATATTCTGCACCTAAACATTAAATTAAACAATATGAATGATAAAACAGGCACTTTTAGTCTCTAACACCTTCAAATAGATATTTCAGGCACCACGAAACTTCTTCAATAAATTTATATTTTACATAAAAACTGAATATATTTCACTACTTTTAGTTTATTCCTACCCATAAAAAATTATGTGTCGTACTCACGAGACTTTCTCTACTCTTGCACAAATTACTCTTACAAACACTTACTCCTCTATCCATTTCATTTAGTCGAGATGAGCATTTGTAGAAATTATATAATTGCTAATGTTCTTGTAGGTGCAAGGAGAATGTAATAAGCTTTAAGCTATATTCAAATGTTTTAAGAGTGCTGACTTAATGAAATTTCGTTCTCTTTGCATTTCCAAGAGATCAAAACAATTGAGAACGTCTATAAGTATGGCAAAATTCTGACAAATAACAAGGACTATATTAAAAATGTTTCATTTCACAAAAAGATCATTCAGTATAAACTATGTGTTTTAGCAAGACATACCTACATTTTCTTATAGTAAGTTTTGTCTGTCTCTTACGGTTTACCAGTTATGCAAAGTTCATCAGGAATAAACAGGACTACTTGGGCTATAGCCAGAAAATGCAAAATATACATTTCATTTGCAGTAAAAATATCTTAAACATGACATTTTAATCAAAAATTTAGACCATTTTAGAGAATATAACATTTCAATGTAAACTTAAATACCAATCAATTTTTAACCAACCTTTTGTTTTTGAGTAATGGAGTTTACAGGCATGCGCGCGCCTGTACACACGCAAACGCGCACACGGATCTTTTTATAAAATGCGCTTTTGGATTCAGGGGGCCTCCAAACATATTTTCCGGTAAGATCTCAACATCGATTTTTATGCAATACTTCCCTTACTACACGCAGTATAGTAAAATAGGTATTTATCGTAAAGTGGTGGTCAGATGCCTCAGCAGGATGCATACTGATGGAATATTGGTTCCTCAAAGGCAACCACAAGAAATTTGGACAGGGCATTGAACCCCAGAGAATGTTTCCAGATCACCCACAAGAAGTGCTTCAGATAGGCAAGCTTCTCTCTGACGTACCAATGTTAATGCATCTGTGGACAGAAACCCTTTACATTGGAACATTATCCCACTGCTGTATAGTCAAATTAAGACATCACTTAAAGGTAGAAATGTCGCGGCTGACAACAGTAATAAAACATAGTGGCAGACAAGACATTCCACTCTTTTCCCGTTTGAATCATTGCCAAACGATGGCTATTATGTTATAGTCGTAATAACGTATGGCAACTGCATTCTATACAGGTTCCTAGCTGCACCGCGTGCATACGTAACACGGTCGGGTATACAAGGATTCCGTATGTTTAAAAGCAAACCGGACGGTCGAGATACATGTATCGATTCTTATCTGCAAGCTTCAACTAGTATCACCCGTCATTTGTTTTTCCTGAAAAGAAACGCGAGGACACTTCATTCATGGCGTCATGCAATAGGCATACCAGGAATAGGGCAATTAGTGACTTTGAAACTGGCAGTTGTGTTATCTGATGCTTAACAGAAAGATACATAAAATTACATCCATACCTACAGCTACTCTTTTTCAGCAACGAGATAAACGCAGTAGCCCTGACTGTCGGTGTAAGTTTCTTGCATTTTCACGTTTTATTGGTTTGTCGCCGTCGCCGCCGCCACCACCACCGCTGCCGCCGCCGCCATCGCCACCACCACCGCCATCTTCCTCTTCCTCTTCTTTTTCTTCTTATTCTTCTTCAAGAATTAGAATTATAAATCAATGTGGCCATTACGCAAACCCATAAACAGAAATAGGATTTTAATGTTAATGCATATACTTTTCCTCTGTCAGAAAGGATGCTCACTCTGTATACGAGTTAACTACGACAAATTTAAACAGTATTTTATTTCGCACACGAGGGTTTCTTCCCTTTAAAGCGTTATGTTTCCTTGTTTGACATATGTATTTTATAAATATGTTTCTAACCTTGTACAGTGCTCGTAATGCGGTCTGATTTTCCTCAAATATACCGGATTGATTTAGTAAACAACTATTAATAACCTGAATAGATATATTATAGAGGCATATAACTTAAATATTTCAATAGCCAAGACAAAATCAATGGATATTAAAGCGATAAATATGTAGGATATTTTTTAATGAAAAATATAGAACAAGTGTAGGTTTTAATAATTATCTATGTTTTAATATATCATATAGCAAAAAACGAAGATCTGAAAATTAAATTAAATACATAACTTAGGGAAACATTAAAAAAGATCTGATGTATTTCATTCACGTGACTTTCTTTACTCTTGTCCTATTCTAACAAACTCTTATTCTTCTATCTACTTTATGTTAGTCGGGATAAACATTTGCAGAAATTATCTTATTGCTAATTTTCTTGTAAGTGCAAGAGGAATTGGAAATACAGCAGGCTTTGTGCGATAGTCAAATCTTTTAAAGCTGATGGGTATATGAAAGCTTTGAAATTCCGTTCTTTTTGCAAGGCCAAAACATAAAAAAGTGAATAAGGACCTTCCTTTGAGAAAAGTAAGTATTGCAAAACTCGCACAAATAGCAAGGAATATCTCGGAAATGGTTCACTTCACAACAAAACATGCATTTAGATATAACATGTGTGTCTTAACGAGATCTACATTTCTGTATAGTAAGATTTGGTCTACCTCTTACAATTTACTAGTTATGCAAAAGTAATCAGGAGTAAACAGGACTATGTAGGCTATAGCCAGAAAATTCAAAATATAGGTTTCATTTGCCCTAAAATATCTTAAAGATTCTTTTTTTACCTGATTAGCTTACCCTTATAAGACGCCTGTTGGGGAGCACAGGAACATATGGACCTGGAAGCGGATGGTTACCCAGCAACAAGTATGACAGTGAGGAGCAGGATGATATGAAATGCAGGCGAAATTAATGATTGGAAAGTTGACAATGGACAAACTGGTGGAATGATTGGCGGGGAAACCGAAGAACCCGGAGAAAACCCACCCTGACGCCGCTTCGTCCACCACAATTAACACATGTGGGTCCCTGGGATCAAACCCGGGCCACCTAGGTGTTAGGCGAACACTAACAGCTCGACCACGGCTCCGTCGTGTCTTAAACATACGGAATTTTAATCAAAATCGTTAGCCATTTTGGAGAGGATCGAAATTTTTTAAAAATTTTCCAGGTAAACGGTAGCTTAGGAAATTTTCTTCAAAATCTCCGTGTCGCGTCCTTGAAAAATATTAAACTTAAATGCCAACTTTGATTTTTAAGCCACTTTTGTTTTTGAGTTATGCTGTTCACAGAAAGACACACACGGCCATTTTTTAAAATGCTTTTTTTTTTTTTTTTTATTCAGGGGGCCTGAACATATATTTCCGGTGAAATCTCAACATCGAAATTTTGGATCGAATAAAATACTTCTCCTACTTACTATACTTACTAGTAGAGAAAGTAAAAAGATGTCAACGGAAATACAAATGACATTTTATAAAGTAATGACAGTGCCAAAGGCAACACATGGAAGTGCAAACTGGAAACTGAATAAGCCAGATAGGAAAAGAGTTGAAATAGCAGGTATGAAGTTCCTAAGAGCAGCTGGATCTACCCTTCTGAGCAAAGAAATGAAGAAATTGGAAAACAGTTTCATATATAGGTAATCAAAATGAACAAATTAATGAAAGTGAAAATATTGGTATTAAGCATATTAAGGATAAAATAGGCACGAATACGGAAAATGCTGTTAAATTATAAACCTATATCGCCAAGTAGGAAGACCACGGAAAAGGTGTAGTGAAGCGTTTGAGAACTCAACAGGCCGTGAAGCCTATGCCTTGTGGAAGAAGAATTTTTGACTTCGGGCCCAAATGACCTAGCTGTCGACGAGTCCTTAACTCCAGTCAGTCAGTCACTCACTCATTACCTCATCCACCCTCCTAAGAAGAATTGTTGATAAAATGAACCAAAACTCTTATAAGTAAAGATGCAACAATCCCTTCATCTACGTAATGTTAACGCGCACCATATAAACATTACGTCATTGGGAGGTAGTCCTGTGTTGTCTTGCATCTGGAAGCTGCTCTGTCGACATCTAACCCGGTGCGAAGTTCAGAGTCAGCTACAGTGTATGGTTTATGCGTAGCCACCTTGACATCCATTGAAGGAATTGTTGCATCTTGTAAGCAACCCTCACAGTATTTCTCTGCCAATTCAGAGGTTCCCCATATATGGCAACACTCTTCTATTCACTTTGTCAATCACGATAAATATCTTCCTGGATAGAGATAATACTGGAGCAAACATAGCTGTGATTTTCAACAATCTTGATGGGCCCTTCCTTTTGTGTCACCCTGGAGTTTTGCAGACGTACTTCGCCACATCTTTCTTAATTATACTTGTCCCAGATACCCTAATACAAGCAGACTGTATTCAAAATTAAATAAATTAGCTTCAATCAATTGTAAGTCAGAGTAGCTACAGTAACAAGGCGTTTTATTCCTTTTATCTTCATATTTGATTTACAAATATATTTCAAAATAATAGTGCCATTGAGTCAGTATTGAAACCCGGAGACACTGCTGGTGTCTACTTCATATGTAATGCAATCAATAGCTCACGTCATACCTGTGAACCCGCCTTATCTGACCATGGCCGTTCTCGTAATTGAGTTAAGTGAAGTATTACATTTAGTTTAAATTTTATTATTTAGCATAGCTTAACATTTATAAAATATAATATTGTATTTTACACACAGGAAAACATCTCAAAATATTAAACCACCAATTGAGTTAGAAATTCAATTTCAAGGGTAGAATTACAATTATCTGCAGTTGAAACATCTGTTATTTATTACTGCATATGAAGAAGGTCTTGTTTTTATGTATACCCTAACTGTTCATTGTTAAAGATAAAAATTTGACGAGTTAAATAATTCATGGCATTCCCAATAATTTCACAACCAGAGACAGCGTTACTTAACATTTTTAACAAGTTTTAAGCCGGAAACTACTATAAATATAAATCATCATCATCATCACCACCATCATCATCACGGTATAAGCCTTGTGGCCCGTTCCGACTTCAAGGAAATTGATCGGAGCATCTCATTCGTGGCCTGCCAACATTTCTTCTACCTACAGGTTTATACTTGTGCACTATTTGTGGTGTACGGTCTTCGGTCATTCTCTGCACATGATCTTGCCATTTTTGCCTGTATGCAATGATTGTTTCATTTATACTCTGAATTTCCAATTCTCTTGTTTCTTTTCTTGTCTATAAGTCTATAACCTGCCACCTGTCTCAGAAATTTCATCTCAGCAGCCTCCACTTTCTTCTGTTGTGAGATAGTCAAGACCCAGTTTTCACACCCATAAAGCAGGGCTGGCATCGCCATTATTTTATACAGTTTTAACAAAGTTTGACGATTACAATTTTTAAAAGTTCTTTTTATTGTGCCACATATTGTTTGGAATTTGTTTATTTTGCTTTATATATCTCTATTGCTGGTATATGATACAATATGGCCAAGATAATTAAAATCACTTTGTTGTTGGATGGGTTTATCATTTATGCAAATTTTTGCTCTTAAATGGTTTGTTCCTATAAAAGTCATTCGTTTTGTTTTTTCATATGAAATTTGAAGATTATATTCTCTTGTAATATTATTTAACTCATGTATGGCTCTTTGTAAGTTATCTTCCGTCTCCGCAATTAAAATCTGGTCATCAGCGAACAGCAATGTGTCAACATTTTTCCCCTTTATTTTAAAATGTGTTCTGAGCATAGTTTGCCATCGTACAACTGCGTCATTAATATATATATTAAATAGGGTAGGTGACAATGGACACCCCTGTCATAGTCCTAAATTAACCTCTACTAGGTTATCTTTTTATATACATATACATTTTATATTTATATACATACTTTGTACTGTTCTTACTAAATGTTGAGGAAATCCATTTTTAATCATTATTTCCCATAGCAGATTTCTTTTTACTTTATCAAAAGCTTTTACATATCTATAAAAGCTATTAGAGTTGGTAGATTATATTCTCGTCGTTTCTCCATAATCTTTGTTATTGTGAAGATACAATCATTGCAGGAACGCCCTTTTCTAAATCCATTTTGTGAATCATGCAATTTAGTTTCTGAGATTGGAGCAATTCTTTGTGTTATGATCTTTGCATAGATCTTGTAACCTGAGTTCAAAAGATTGATTCCTCTATAATTATCATATTCAGTTCGGTCTCCCTTTTTAAAAATCGGACATATCAATGCAATATTCCATTTCTCTGGTAAATGCCCATTTTTCCAACATAGGTATATTGATGAAATTCAAAAGTATAGTCTGGAATTTAACCGAGGCATATTTAAATAGTTCCATATTCAAACCATCAGTTCCTGAACCGTTTTGTTTTTGAAATTTTTCAATGTTTCTTTTAGTTCATCCATATTTATTAAATCTACGTGTTCATTAACATATGTTGTTACTAATTTATCTTCATCTGAATCAGTCCATAATTTCTTATATATTTGTTCCATTCTTCAGTCTTAATTGGGTTATGTTGCAGTTTATCTTTTTCATCCTCATGTAACTGTTTTAGGACTTTATATACTTTTTCTTGTCGTCCATGAAGGTCATGCTGTAAGTTATTCACATATTTATCCCAACTTCGTCGCTTTATTTCCCTTATTTTACGTTTGGCTATAGCATTTAACTTCTTATATTCTGTTCGGTTCTCTGGTGTTTGATTATTTAGGAACTGTAGATATGCTCTTTTTTTTTCATTTATTATGTTCGCAATTTCTTCATTCCAAACTTTAAGTCCTCTATTTTTATACCTTTTAGTCCTCTTGCCCAATACTTCTGATGCAGCCTTTATAGTTATACGTTTAATTTCTTCCCATTCTAAATTTATATTATTATTTATTGGGTTTTCATCAACATATTGATCAAGACGCTTCTGATATAGTTGTAATATACTTTCTTCTTGAAGAAGGTGAACTTTAAAAGTTTGTTTTGGTTCATTTATGTGTCTTAATTTTTTTCCACCTAGATGGTATTGAAATTCTTCAAATTAATAGGAAGTGATCTGTACCTACATCATATCCTCTAAATACTCGTGTATCTTCCACTAATTTTGATACTTTTTCATTTACGATGACATAATCTATGATTGTACGTGTACCTCTAGCACTCCAGGTATATTTGTGTATGTCTTTATGGCGGAAGAATGTATTTGTAATTTTCAATGTGTTATATGATACAAATACTATAAATATTAATACCAAATTTAGAAACATAATCAATATAAATTATTATCGACACCAAGATAGGCCAGACTGGCCTGTTCCGGCTCAGAGAACACCATATTTTCCAGCGCCTGAATGGTTCCATTCAGGTTTATATCCTGCAACTATTTTAGTTATTCTCTTATTTGATATCCGTATTATGTGATCTTCCCTATTCTGTTTGTATATATATATTTTAGTATTTAAGTTACATATTTTTAGTTGATCTTTGATTGTGGCATTCCGCATGTGATCTTAACGGATATACGCAGCAATGCTTTTTAAAAATTTCATTTCATCTGTTTCAACCATTCATTTATCCCTTCTGTTTATTTTCCAGTTTTCGGAACCATAAGTCAATATTGGTACGGCCATCATTTTATAAAGTTTCATCAGTTTCATGTCGAACTTTATTTTTCAGAGTTCGTTTAAGAGTTCCAGATACATTCTGAAATTTATATAATTTTTGTATTATATCTTTATCAATATTAATTATAAGCCCAATTATCTAACCAAAATTCATATAACCTTTATAAGAGCTGGTAAATAAAGTAATTTACTCTTCTACATCCCCTCGCTCTCTTCCATATTTTCAGATTAATTCTGCATGCTCGTATAGGGTATTAGGTTAAACTTAGCTTATTTTCCTACATTTTGCTGTAAGGTACCCAAACATTTTTATGTTATAGGAGTACGGATTAATTTTATTAAATGTTAGTAAGAGAAATAGAATTACTGAAGCTCCCTTAATTGTCAAAGAATATTTTGAATTATGAAAAATGCAGAAAAAATAAATTGGGAAAAACGGATTTTAAAGTTAAGTAAATGGTGCAGGTACTTCGTGGTTTTAAAATTGTCGCTATCAAAAGTCAATTGTCTAAAATAAAAGTACAAGTTGCTAGTATAATAATAAAAAAAGAAAATGTTTATAGTTTATGCCAAGTTTCACAGCCTTAAAATGCTACTATAATTTCCCATTTAATCATCAGGCAACAAAACTTCATTAGCGTTTTCCGATGTACATGGTTATAAGGATCATCCGTGGCATTTCAAAAGCTGGAGGAGATCATGATGAGATTACTTTCCTGGAAAGCAATTAATAACAGAAGCAACAACATATAAGGCGCGAGTTGAGCAGTACGGCGGTGAATCAACCGCATCACGTGTTGAGACTAATGAAGATTAGTATATCAATCTCTCGGGTATGTACGTACGCTACCAAATCGAGATGGTAGATGTAGACATGCAATAGTAATAACTCAAGCTCTACCGCTAACTTCCAACACCAGCTTCGCCATGCTCAGTGGCCAATTTACCCACATTTTCCTTTCCTTCATCAATTCCCTTTAATCGGCAGGTTTAACTACATGATCAACATGTTGATTTTTAGAGCTTTCTATGAGCAGCACTAATCAAATAAATTACGTAGAAAATAGCATCTGAAGTCGGTGCTATTTACTCAGATATATAGACTCTCAAAAATCAATATTTAGGCCAAAGGTACCAAAAAGTGACACCGGTGGTCATTCTACTCTTTTAACCCCTCCATTCTCTTTGGCTTAGTCGTGTGGCAGTGCAGGGTAAAGGTGACTGCCATTAGCTAATGCGTACCGCTTCGAGGTTCACAGAATAAGGAAGTTAATATCGGTCGTCAATGCCCCGTCAAATTCCTATCGGAATCCTCCCAGCATTCTTCTTTTCCCTCATATCGGGGTGATGTAAATTGCCTCCCAGGGTACTGTTTATATTTTCACAAGTACGTAAATTGCCTCCCAGATACCTGAGATGAGGTACGTAAATTGCCTCCTGGTCGCTGAGTATTTCACATTTGTAAATACGCCACTAAATGGATTTTGGTTGGGATTACTTCCTCATTGAAAATAACGACATGATGGATTTCTGTTAGTACTACTTCTTTGTTCGAAATGACGTCATGATGTGCGACTTTCCTTAAGACTGGTATTTATATATCATTCACTGTGTGGTTGGTGTGGTAAGTTTTAGGTTTTTCACCACATTTTTAACCATGCCAGTAATTTGCATCTTGCATTACTGACAGTCCTAGGTCTGCAAATGGGAAGAAAAATCATGGCTTATGATTATTAACCAATAGTTACTTGTTTAAGAAGCCATTAAAACGGGAAAAACGGTATTTTTAATTTTGTAGGATATTCATGCCTGGCTCGAAACACTTCAGTTAACAGTGGCGGACTGGAAGTGAGGGCAAAATACTCAAGATGAATGCGTGAGACAATTTACGCTATAGAGTTCAAGTAAACAGGAGGCAATTTACGTTCTTTTTATACCTGAAGAGGTAATTTAGCGCTCATATCTACCACGTTACCAGCAAAGGAAAAAAGTAACCACCCTGTTTCCCCTAAATGGCAGCACACAAAATGAACTCTTATCTATAAAAATACGCACTTAAGACAATCTTAGGTTTCAAAATGCAGTTATAACGAGCTAAAATAAGATTTTATGTTTTCAAATATATTACCACTTTTTAAAAGTCTAAAAAATGTGGCTTCTTAGGGAACATTAAGATTACACAATAACAAAAGCAGCAAATTTACTAAATTATCATTGACTTATGCCTCAAATTATGAACTTAAAGCACAGATCAAAATTAACGTTTGTGCAAATCTGTTACGTCTTTGCGAAATTCTGCTACCAGTAAAACCTTTTATGCATTATATTATTAACGAGGATTTTAAAACTGAAATATGTGTACGACGCCAGCAGTAATCTGCTGAATAACATTTTATTATTTTTTAAAAACTAACTTTTACACAGAGATATAGATCCACACATTTCATATTATATCTATACAAAGTACTTTAACTACTTCCTCAAAATAAATTTATCCATCACTTCTTAAAAAGCACAAACATACACAATTTAAATTTGATAATAATCAATGAACCACGCAGACCAGATCAGAAATGAACTCCACTAGCTGGCAGGAAAGCCGCATATCGTTACGTCTGTTGAGATGTTGTGTTTATAACCTCTATCGTTTGTTTCTGTGTCAAATGCCGCATTTTCCGAATGCTATTTTAAAGTTCTCGCATACCTTGACCTCGTGTCGCAAAAAGTGACAAAAGTGACTGTAGCTTAAACTCTAGGGTTAGTTCGGCAATAGGATGGGCAATTCTAAGTCTGCCAGGGCTGTAGCACCACAGGGTAATGCCTAATAGGATCTTAAGAAGTTGAAAGAGAGGACCTCCCAAAACTAACTGAATATTGGAAATGTACCAAAATATTACAGATATACCATTGGAATAAATGGTCCAGAGCTGACAGTGTAAGATGTTTGCAAAACGCAATACACTCTTAAGAAACCGCACTGCAAAAGAACTTCTGGAAATACGTTTAAAAAGTGATAGAGAAAATATGAAGAAATCTTGCGATGATTATATGAAAGGAGCGAGGTATACAGGGTGGAAGGGAAGTCATTACATACCTCTAATATTTGCTTCATAGAAGCATTATAAACAAAAATGTCGAATGGCGTTTTGTTCTTTGATTGGCCGATTTCGAAAAAATAAATGGTTTTTGATCCAAATTGGATCCGTAATTCAGCAAGTATGTACGAAGATAACACTTTGGAACTTAGCAACTAATTTTTGACATAGCTTTGCTAGCAATTATAGAGCATAATGCAGGGCTTCGAAATAATTAATCACTTAAAAGACGCGAAGGAATACTACAAAAAGCTCTGTCAGAGTGAAGTATGTCGATAACGTTGCGTTGACGTTTCTCAGGTAATTGATCTAGTTTGTGGATTTAAACAGGTGGAGCGCTTTCGCTTTCGAGTAATGTTTTGGGAGCTAATGCTTGTGATTGGCATACACTCGCACAGTAAACACGGAAGTGACAGCAGTTTTGGTGTTTATGTTCTTAAGAGGCAACGTTAGGAAGTTTGTTTACTTACTGAGCTAGTGAATGTGACCATCCACACAATTTGCAGTGTTGCCAGCTTGTTTTCGACAAAATTAAAATATCTCCGTAGGAAATGACCAAAAACGTAAGCTGTATTCCAAATACTGAGATCTATGACTAGTTTAAATTAATGTAATGACTTCCTTTTCACCCGGTAAATGTCACGAAGCAGTGGTAAATACGCCCTTTGAAAGAGATTACTGCCGTACTGCAGTCACAAACTGGTAAAAATGGATGACAAGAAACGCAGGAAGTCTTCAGTGCTTTTCTTTCTTCAAAACGAAGAATCGCGTTCAAGTAAGACAGCATTTTCCCTAGAAGGCCCTTTTCCTACAACCAGACTATTACGAAATCTTTGAATTAAATTCAAACCTATAACGTCAATACCTTATCTTTCAAGGAGAGAAAGAAATCCTAAAATCGTCCTTGGCTTCAGAAAACATGTCTCCAAAGTTTTCTTCTGCTCCACATTTCCTTCAATTTTATCCCTGTCATTATGACAAGACATGCATCAATCGGTTTCCGTCTAATTCTTAAAACTCTCACGAGCATCAGACGAATAAGGGAGCGCCACTGCATGCATGGAGTAATTAATCATTACATGAACATCCTCTCATGTCGCTACGCCCACTTACAACTTGCAAAGAGAGCCGACTTAAAAATGTACCAGTGGCGGAGATAATGGAGGTAATGAAAATTAAGATATTGATGTGTTGCTGGAAACGAAACATAGTCACAGATGTTCTGCAACATCTTATTAAAGCTCAGTTTGTCAAAGCAGCTAACCAGTTAATCTGAGCTATTTAGTAATAGGAAAAATATTTTGTTAAGTGGAAGAAAGTTGTTGACGAAACCTACTGCTTGCAGTACTACTGCTACTGGATAAAACAACATATGAAGTTTTAGTGCTTCTTGATATTTAAGCTCAAAGGAATGAAAAACTTCTGGGGTAAAAAGTATGCCCCGCGGAGCTGTGATAGTTTGAAGCAAGTAGTATTCAGCTTCTCTAAGCCACAAGTTGATGCATTATGGTTTGTTTTGGCCACCAGTGAAGTTCGTATCTTCACAATGTCTCGAAATTGGTTCCTTTTTTCATCTGTAGCTCCAGCATTGAGATTCGTATCCCAGGGTATGCGTGGGTGTGAAGTTTAGAAAGGATGGCACGATTCTTGCTACAAGGCTTGATGACTTGAGGATGCTGCATATGGCATTGTGAAGGTGGCTGCTGGTTTCAATCTATTCCAATGAGAAACGCGCCCAGACACCCCGACAAACCAAGATCTGAGAGCTATTCAAGCAAACACTGACGGCACTACTCATAAACCTTCTGCTTCACTTCTTTCAATTCCCCACTTGCCATGTTGCAAGTTCAAGGTCTCTTGATTTTCACCTTCACTTCGTATATGAAATTCTCGGAAAACCGCGAGACTGTCCAGTCTACGCTAGTTAAAGGCATATGGCAACCTTGTTCTCCCCGTTCAATACTCACATATAATTTCTCGGCGAATTGTACGAACTGACTCACAAAATCCAGAACTTCGCTAATGACCTACTCAACCATGTGGTAACCACAAATTAATTCTTCTCTCCGATACACAAGCTTTACACATTCTAATGTTATATAGCATATTCCCTTGATATTAATATTTAAAGTGATTCTATTTGCTTGTTTTCCATGTCAGTTCTTTATCGATAATCATTAATATCCTTTGTTAATTCAATATCTTCTGAAACCATAACTTGGGTATCGGTCCGTAGGAGGTAGGTAATATAAAATAAGTGTCATTTCATAGGACGAATCTTATAATTCACGCAAAATGCGTACATATATTCCTTGGGAAATAGTGCAGACTCGTAAATCAATTTTTGATCAGTATTTCGTTTTCATAATACTAAACGCTGCATTCTAAGGAGTAGTAAGGAACTTCCACTATTTTTTACTTTCTGTACTGGTAAGTAGAGGAAGTATTATATTCCATCCAAAAATTCCATTTCGAGAATTCACCGGAAATATATGATTTGAGACACCCTGAATCCCAAAAAAGGCATTTTTAGAAAAAGGTCAGTGTCTGTGTGTCTGTGGAGAGCATAACTCAAAAATGAAAAGTCGGCTAAAAACCAAAGTTGTTATTTGAGTTTAATGTTCGAGTATTTTAAGGATGCGACACGAAGATTTTGAAGAAAATCCCTGCAACCTAAATTACCGTTTACATGGAAAATTTTTATTTTCTTGGAAATGGCTCATTTTGAATATATGCTTAAGATATTTTTATGACAAATGCAATGCACTCGTATATCCTGAATTTTCTGGCTATAGACTGTGTACTCCTGTTTACTCTGGATGACTTTTGAATAAATCGTAAACCGTAAGAGACAGATAGAATCTTACTCTATAAAAACGTAGTTCTCGCTAAAACACACAATTTATGTCCGAATATATATTTTTTTTTCTAGAGTGAACCATTTCGGAGATATTCCTCGTTATTTGTGACAATTTAGGCAAACTTAAATTTTCGTGAAATGCAACATCGTTGTTCATTTTTTATATGTTAAGCGTGCAAAGAGAATCGGATCTCAAAGCTTTAAAAGATCGCTCAAAGCCTACTGTATTCTAATATTCCCCTTGCACTTACAAAGAAATAAGCAATAAGATAATTTCTGTAAATGTAACACGAAGAAAACACAGGGATAAGGATTTGTAAGAACGGTTGGTACAAGAGTAGAGAAAGTCATGTGAGTGCAACACATCAGATTTTTACTTATTTATCCTCACTGAACAGTGAGGCACTTTGCCCATACTAGTGGGTTTTCTGATCTTCTTATCCTTTAGAAATATTTGCGCTGTGTGATTGATTGATTCCCGATAATGAAACTATTTACATAATGTTCATGCTTTTTTAAAATATTGATTTCTAAAATCTGACGTGTATCCTAAATTCGTATGAACTATAAACTCTCGTTTCCCAAGTGGAATTCAATAGTTATCGAAAGTTGCCACAAATCCAGGACGTTATTTCTTTGCAGCTAAATGTTGAAGCTGTAGGCAGAAAAGGCATTTTAGGCTCATTAAGAACAATAGTTCTGCATAGTTCTGGTGTAAAATTATAAAAGAAAAGATCTCATGCGTTACAACCACCTGGCACTCTATTTAGCACACTTTATTTTTATGTTTTCTTTATTAACGTCCTGTAACGTGGTGTCATATCGGACGGTGAGTGAATGAAATGGGTGAAATGATGCTCAAATGAGCCTGAGGCCCATGGAGCTTAAAGCTATCCGACATTCGCCTTCTTAAGGTAGGGAAAACCTCGGTAAAATACCTTATCCGGATAACTGACCCTAAGCGAGATTCGAACTCGCGACCTCTTAAACGTAAGGCAGACACGCTACCACCATGCTACGGAGGCGCGTAAATATTTTTATATGGTTCCAAAAACCACTGTTACGAAAGCTTATTTTATATATGCCTCATATTGTGATACTGTCCAACAGCCACCGCAAAGACGTTCAAGTCAAGCTATCTCACAACAATGGAGCCAGCCGAGACAATGACAGATTATTCCAGACTTCTCGAAAAACTGTTCAAGGACAGGGCTTGTTTACGAAAAGGTGAACTTCGAGAAAAATACGGGCTATATAAGTAAATGTGGCGGAGGAAAGTGCAGTCTTTCGGAGTTCTTAAGCGCTGAACGAAATAACTGATAGCACTAGTTTCAAGTGTGAGTGTGTTTGTGTGCGTGTGCGTGTGTGTGTGTGTGTGTGTGTGTGTGTGCGCGCGCGTGCGCGCGCGGGCGCACGTACAGTCAGCTTTGAGAGAAAGAAGAGATAGTTTTGTACATTAATAATTGTCGCGTCGGTTTTTTTTTTTTTTTTTTTTTTTCCTGCCGTGTAGGACAGAACACCTGTAGTTGTAAGGTTACAACGAATTATTCGTATGCATTGTGTTAACGACTAAAAAGGACCTGTTTTGTGATTACATTGTGATTTGTGATTACACTGTAATGCAATATATTTATAATAGTAGGAAAAGCGCACAATGTAAAGTAAACTTCACTGAGTGATTACTCAGTCATTTTTTAAGTAAGCCGTTAAGCATACTGTTCTTTTCTGACACATTATGACGTGGTAGTGGTCGTACAATTTCGCGCACAGCTCACTAATACACTGGGGATTTGGTTCATGGTGTTTCTTGGTATTGCAAATTTTATGATGGAACCCATGTGTTGCCATTCTCGTCACTAGATGTCTGAGTTCGGAGCCTGCTGGTCTCCAGTCCGTTGTCGACATTCGGTGGAGTAGAATTTCATCCATATTAGATCTTTCTTCCTTCTTAGTTGGTCTATTGCGGTGTATGTGCCTGTGGACTGCAGTTGCAGATTTTCCCGTAGCTCTTCAATGTAGAAGCGTTCCCTAGCTAGTTCATATACTAGGCGTAACAGTGTGCACTTCGACAAGCAGAGGGCCTTTTTGAGGTACATGGCTTTCACCTTCTCTATCTGTAGGAGTTCTGCCTTTGTTAAATGTATCCCTAATGTGTCTAATCCATATGTGACGATCGGTATGATTTTCCCTTTAAGGAGCGCCAGTGCTGTGTCCAGGGAGAGTGTGTGTATGAGGTTGGTGTCATTCATAGCTAGTATTGCTGCTGTTGTAATGTGTTTACTGAAAACCGTTCCTCGTGTCTGAAAGGTGACCCCCAGATACTTGAGGTTGTACCTTCTTATTGTTGATGTAGATATGATCTCTCGGTGTGGTTGGTCCTCCTTTTCTAAAGCCCATCGACATTGTTTTAATGCAATATATTTGAACCTTACGAAAAACGCAATGAAGAAAAGGAAGCTCCGCCACTGATGTCCATGTACACTTCTACTCTTACAGACCACACCTAACGTGCAGCGCACTTATGCTAGGTAGCTATATTTGCATATCTCTTTGCATAATTTTTCTTCTTCTCAAAGGCTCGGCCGACAAATGAAGCTTTTAGTATCTTATAGCCATTGGCACGAACATCCGATATTAATAGCAATGAACTGTGGCTCATACATTTACTTCATTTTAATTGCATGTCCAAATGTGCTCAGCTTGTAAGTTTAAGGCATTCTTTTGAAACAACGACAAATTTGGGTTGAAAATTCTGGCAATAAACACGTCTTATTTTGGTTCAACAATATTAAAGTTATATTTCACAGTGACTCCATTCTGCTAAATTGGAGTTAATTGACGTGTCTGCTTGTATCAGGGTATTTGTGCCAAATACTACAATTAAGTAAGCGGCGGTAAAATAATGAAGTAACATCTACAAAACTCCTTGATGACGCCAAAGGATGGCTCGTCAAGTTCTGGATGGAGATATGTTCAAAATCAGCGCTGTTTTCTCCAATATGATCCCTCTACTGCACAAACCATTGCAACAATTATAAGCTAGCAAAGTAGACCCAAAAAAAAAAAAAAAAAAAAAAAAAAAAAAAAAAAAAAAAAAAAAACATAAATCTGCAGCACCATAACTTTAATCGTCTTAGAGTGACAAATATTTCTATCGAAATACGTGTGATCCCTATAAATAATTTGTATTTTGTACTAGGCGCCATTTATATATACCGTTCTCTTGTATTTATATGCTGATCTTGGTCATAGGCTACATGGAGCCAAGACATTATTGACAATAATTTTATTGGACATTTTTGTTATACTCATCATGCAAATGCCTGATTAACGAATGGCCGAAGCAGAACCTTCCACTCTGTATAATAAGGATGTTAAACATTGCTAAACTAATGCTTTCAGCTATTTCAATGTTTTCATTTGCGTCATTTTTAAAACTCATCATCTATGTGCACCTTCAAGTCCATATAATAAAGTCTTAACTATGTCTCAAAATGTGTCAGAATTTCTCTTCTTTCCTGCATAGTTTATAATTCATGAAGACACAAAGCCACACAAGTGTAACCTTTGTAACAAGGTTTTTACTGAGTTTTAGTATTTTACTAAAATAAAATAATATTGGGAAGTACATACAAAATCGAACACTTTACTGAGTTTATAGAAAACGAGAAACAAATCTGAAGTTTTGATAGGCGCAATATTATGCTCTAGCAAATTCGTAAAACCGATAGTGAATGAAGTATAAATTTTCCATACGTTACTGCTCAGCGACTATCGGGAATTTTGGGGCAAAGGGCCTCCTGTGGAACTCAAGATCTCAGTACACTTTATGAGCCACATTGATTACACTAGATCCCACCAAGCCCTGGCTGCGATTTATACAAGTACGGGGCTTGCTGTTGGATTAAAAGAGGGGCGACACACTAAATCTAGTTATAAAGGTACCAAGAGCTGGATCGAGTAGAGTCTGCCTTTCAGTTCTCGTCGGGCATTCATTACATATGTATCTCCATGACAACTTGTATTCCTTTACGAAATATATGTAAAAAAAGGATTCAGTTTTTCAAAGTTTTGCGACCATCAAGCCAATATATAAATACACTGAGGATTGTTGGCTGAGAGACCCAGAGGAGTAAATAAAAAGGTTATGAACATTTCAGCCTGTATTTTAACACAACTTAAAGTTTTTTAACTCATTTTTTCTATCCTTCATAACTTTTAGAACAAGTCTTCAAATGTTTAGCAAAATCCTTCTTTTCCTTGGAGTGGCTGTAAAAGAAGCAGAGTTGATGAATAACCTAGCCACATGATAGTGTGTGCGCTCTGCTTCCGATCACGCAAGGAACTCTTTACTGCATAATAATAACTCTAGTCTAGTTACTCTTTTATCGTTTTATTTTTCATCTAAACGTTTGCACAAAAATGCAGTTTTCTTCGACTAACATTTACATAGTTCATTCTTTCGTGAAATTACAACTCGCAACAGTTTTCTTCTCGTATCATCGACTCAGTCCTTTCACTGTCTTTCTTAATTGTCTCTATCTCTCTTACAATAGCTCCAACGATACAATCACTCGATGCTCGTTAAAACTTCTTCACTTTGACGCGAGAACCTTTCACGATGATAGTGCCCCACTCACACACACACAGCTGTCTCACATCTGTTGTTTCATCGCCATGTTATATAGTGAGGATGACGTAACATGGTCCTTTCTTGACTTCCACAAGCATGCCGGCCGCCGGATGCCCCTCGAAGCTTCTGAAAACCCTTTGTGTTGCCACTTGATTGTTGTTAGTCTCCTGTTCACTCGCGTGAGTGGTGCGGGAGAGTTTGACCTTTAGTACCTTTGACTACCTTAGTAGCGCAGTTGGTAGCGTACTTGCCTCTGTCGCCAGGGTTCGATCCCTGGTACCAGTATGGGGATTTTATCCCCTCTGGGAGGTCTGGCACCTGGTGCACTCCGCCTCGTTAGGCCTCGGAGGACCAATTGAGGAGCTACTTGATGGAGAAGTAGCGGCCCCAGGTCCAGAAGGCCGTATAACTGGCCTGTAGTGGTCAGAGGTGGAGGATGCAGCGGCTGGGAGCAAGCCTTCGCCCTTCATGAGCTGTTGCGCTAGTAGTAGTTTTTTTTTTTTTTTTTTTTTTTTTTTGCTCGCCGGCCTGGTATGTGATGTGAAATACGTAAGTTGCGGCGTCACAACACGATAATCCAATAAGTTCTTTTAATCGTATTAAATGAAAGCAGCTAAAACTGAAACAAATTGTGTGACACTGCACTATTGCACCATCCTAACCCCAACATAGATTACGATTTGTACAAAACAAAAAGTCTAAGTTACGAAACAAGATGCTTAGGTAAGAAAGTGAAAATAATATGATCCTTGTATTAATTATAATGCAATGAAATTGCGGCAAATTTTGTTTTTCTGCTGAAATAAGTTTCTGTACATTTAACCACTTGCTTCATCTACCAGAAATATCCACATCAGAAACAAGTGTATGATAAAAATGTTTATCTAAATCTTGTTGTAAGATATGTCTTATAGAAGATGCTAAATGCTGTCAACTGAGAGTAATATATCTACAGGCGTGAAAATAAAACTCTTGCTCCAAGATGTCATTTCTGTCAAATAAATTTCGAAGTCAAGCCAAGTATTTTTTCAGCGAACTGGCTCTTCTCGAGTTCTATATTATTTAGAGAAGCTTAGTGGCAGAGTGTGATTCATAAAAGTGACTTCCAATATCCTATTCCGACGTTGAAATATTACAGGCAGTAAGACAAAAATGGAGGCAAATATATGTGGTGTATTGCAATACATTTCATCTCTTCCTGACGGCTGAATTCTTTCTCATTTTGAGTTTTTTATATTTACTTACAGCATGTAGCGTTGTTGTTTAACCTATATTTTTAAGTTTTGCAGAAGTTCTCTTAAAACATATACGTAAGATATGGAATAACTTTTATTTGCAAGACAATCAACCATCTAGCCCTGAAAGTCCTAACTTTATAAACGATAATTCATGTACCCTGCGCATAACCAGTCCAAAACTCGATATAGGGTATTTGGTTTATCTTGTCCCATGTCTAAAGAAAGTGAAATATGTGTGCTGAAAAAAGACACCGATACTCAGGCTTCTGTCTCTTGTCATATGGTGAAACTGGCAGAGAATTCAACTCCTATTCAATCAGCGCTGGACCGAAGAGGCAACCAACAATGGACTTCCAACGTTCTTGCTACAAAACACCTGCCCCTAACTTGCGTGGTAGGAGTGATCTTCTACTTTTATGGTCCTAGAAACAAGCTACACCTGCAACTATACTACTTTCATGGGATCGCAGGCGATTACCTATTTTCGAATCGCTGTTTCCATCATTTTGGTCCAATATGTCATAAGTTTTAGTACATCTTATAATATTGGAGACAACAAAAGTTTACTATATAGCACGGCATATAAATCGGTTCACTTTTGCGCACTGAGTTACAGAAACGTCAAGCAAAGTATATAGTTAAATCTGAAAACCCTGTATGTCACTATACATTCGGAAGATAAGCAGGCCTGTTCGTAACATTACTTCATCGTTCCCAATTCCCATGGCGGTTAGAGACATTGAAAGAGGAACAGGAATTACTTATAGCAGACATGACTGCTGTTTTTAAAGTTGTGACTACACTGAACTTACAAATTTTATCCTCAAATTGTAGAACAGAGGATTTCTATTTTTGAGTTGTGTATATTTTCGATACATCCTAATACGAGTATTTGTCATCCATAGTGATCAATTTTGGCTTTATTCCTCTCTAAACTTCCTTTCTCTTTCTTTTGTAAGTTCTCTAAACTTTTAACAATCCTCATCAGATTGAAACGAGGTTGCTTACACTCTGAAGCACAAAGGTAGAATGAATAACGGAGCAACTTAATATACTTTTATTAAATGATAAAATTTCCCTTAATAGGGAAGCGACATTCAAAGAATAGACACAGAACCCCAAGGCATCTTTACCTCTGTTGTGCATAACTTCTTTCAAGGCTTGCCTTCGAAAACCTTTCTATATATGAACAGGCTGATAGTCTGATAATAAGTGTGTTCAGATTGATTGACTTTTACTTTCCCAACCACGTATATAGTAGGCAGAGAAGGTACCTATTGCCTTCCACCCAAAAATTTGATGCCCAGTTTCCAATGGAAATACAGAGAAAGTCCTGTGAGTGCAACACGTCAGATTTTTTTTTTATCTAAAATTCATTATCTGTAAATAACTTTATTTTATTAGTCTGTTTCTCCAAAGACACCATTGGCTAAATTTGGTGCCATTGTTAAATGGATCTTATCCAAGATCTGAATAAAAAAACAGAAGCTCATCATAGCAAGAATAGCCAATAGTTTTTCTTTTATCTGTTGTTGCGATCAGTTACGACCCTTATTGTACTCCATACAATGTACTATAGCATAGTGACTTCAGATAAGGGGCAAGAAAGGAAGTTTCTAAAGAAGAGTGGAGTGCACATTTGCAGAGTATCGGGGATGTTTTCCTACTTTGTCACGCGTGCGGGATTCCAGCCAAGATTTTCTTGTACGTCTACGTATAGTTCTTGCATTGGGAATATCGCCTAGTATATTATATCCCATGTAGGGCATGCTGGTTGCTCCCGAAAGCGGAAAAGGGAGGGGCAACGGATTTGGGTTCCACCATGGTACACACTGGGATCGTCGCCACTGCTGTCGCCGAGCTTTTACATAGATACCGACCGACCGACCGACCGACCGGGGTTTGGAGGACGGGGTGAGAGTTGCGCGGAAGTTGTAAATCGTATGCAACCAACCAGAATGTGAAGCTGTAGTAGCTTTACTCTTGCCTTTTGCTTCCAGTGGATGGATTCTGCATCTCTCGTGCAACTTTTGGAGGTTATGTTTCCACAGAGAAGATCGGTCTGTGCTTCTCCTTTCTCAGTCTTTCTCCTTTGTGTCCTTCAATGGAATCACTTCAAGCGTAAATTGTGGCTTTAAATCATTAGATTATATAAATTTCAGGAAAGGAACTTTAAAGCTGCTGTTAATTGTAACAAAATGACAAAACTTCAGTCCTGGTATTTTTCTATTAGTTTATTGTGTTCTAAAATGTTACCACAAACACAGACTTCTTCTGGTTGTTAACACAGTCTACAGTCTTTCGGGCTATCACAACTAACAACTGTTTATCTCATAGCCTTGCTCAGCCCTTTCAGTATATTTCACTTCCTCTGTTTCTCATACGCTAATTACTATGTTACAATCATCAGCTTGTTGATCTTTCGACGCACTAACACGACACACACACACACACACACACACACACACACACACACACACACACACACACACACACACATTGGAAATCGCTCAGCTAGAAGACTCGAGAATATTCCTGGAACTCCTTTTGTTTCTGCCGCTTCAATTGTTACAGTCGCGTACACGCAGTGCGAGGCAGTGTGAACTTAGCGTCTTTGTCCGCTCGCTGGTGGAAGCAGCCCGGTCCCATCCGCCCACCGCTGTGCGCCGAGCCCGACGTCATAACATCTTTCATTTAAATTGTTTTTACTGTGTAAAGCCAAGGCTAGAAAATTGAATCGTTGTTTAACAATTCATAGTCCAGACCGGAAGTCGAAGCATAGACTTTCCAACTTTCACTGCATATATCGCGCAAGATGTCTCCGCAAGTCCATGTGATCCTCGGTTGTGTTGTCAGTTGACGATTTACAGTCCATAATTTCCCTTTAATCTAATTTCCCTCGCATCTTTCACATGTGCTTCTAGATTTCATGGTGTATGGCGGTGCCGAACAGAAGCCATGGATAATTCTCAGAGGAAAGGTACTCCCTGGACAGCAGAGGGCTGCTTGGTCAATGGGTTGCTCACCCTTATTGCGACGACCTTCAAGCCTGGAAGTGTTATGGGGTTCTGCGTGTGGCTGCGCATGTAACTTGCATGGTTCCTTCACTTTATCCCAACTTTCTCCTGGGGGCATGTTGGCCACAATAGGTCGCTCAAGGTGTCCCACTTCGTTTACAGCCTATATCTATATTCTGCGTAGATCTGTAGTATTGTTGTTTCAGAAGGGAATTGAAGCAGATAGTAAAATATGCCATCTGAATTAAACGTATAAACAATTACAACGACTACAACAAAAAACAAGGGTAAAATTATATTCAGAGAAGATAAAACGCCTTCTAGTATATTTAATTCTGTGCCTCGTGTGCGTATATTGTTATATCTCAAGAAACAGATTTCGTTATTTATCTTTAGCGGTTGAATTGTCAAAGACAGAGGTTGGCGGATAATGGTCAGGTTATTGAAGTACTATGAAATACACACAAATTGACGTAAGGTGCCAAGACCGAAACTCCCAACTCCTCTTTTTTATGTGGTGGGAGGTGATGGATTACTTACATGGATAATAGAGATCAGACACTTTTATGATTCATTCAATGTTAAGAATACAGTTCCGAAAAGGCTAAAGAAGACAAGTTCCGCAACAAAATATATACGAGGAGTCAACATTTGATAAGGGAGAAATCAACTACTTATTTATCCACACCACATTTCTTACCACTTCTAGAGTATTTCATGATATCACGACTTCATTTTATTGGCTGGTGCTGTCAGCTTATATGTGCTACTATGCCTTGTGCTGTGCATCGGACCAACAAGCATACCTATACTAGTTCTGCATTAGCTAATTACGAATAGGTAAAGTTCAATGGCCACTAAACGGAAGAAGACGCCAGCGGTTATGTTAAGATATGCCCTATTAAATTCTCCCGATTTCCGATGAAGTTTGCTAATTTATGTTCAATATGTTAACTATATTTGACACCTTTTTCGTAGCCAAGATATTTAAGCGCTTATGTAGCTCTATACGTCGTATCTAGCAGTTTAATGAGAAAGCATTGCCAATTACGGTCAATGCCTGATCAAAAGCTATTTAAATGTATATGTGCGAATTGCATCAGAATGATGAGACATACAGGTTGTAAAGCCTAGTGAAAGTTTAAAGTGATCAAGTATTGCAATTTATTTGCAGCCAATTTGTATCTACGTATGATGTTAGTGTAAATTGCAGGGAAGTGTTTTGTGCATATGTTCAATGTTCAGAGACCTTACTACTAAATTAACTGAACGCATACCAATCCAATCCAAAACAGATAATTATTTCAGAATGTTGTTCTCTATTGCAATCTCTGTTCCGATTAAATGCCATTACTTTTATTTACTTACCTAAAATTTTAAAATTCCAGAATTTATACGTTATTTGAAAGATATATGAACGATTGTAATTATACTTCACCATTATTTTTTGTAATCAGCTTTATATTGTTTATATTTTTAAGTCATTTCTGGCTGTAGTGAAAACAATTTATGCTAGAGAAAGCTCTTGGCTTATATCATTTTAACTGTAAAATAAGAATAGTTTTAAGGAACCTTTGTTAGCATGTTGTTCATTGATTATTCCTACCGTTGGCCTTCCTACGAGCTATCTTATCCTCCAGGCCTCAGAGCAGATACAATGGGAGTTCTCGAAGTTCCAATCTAAGCACGACAGTACCAGATTGGGACAATGCGATGACCTTAGGCCACAGATATTTTCGGGCATGATTATATGTGAAGCTCTAGTGACATCGGCTTCTTTATACCTACCGGCGTGTCGAAATGTTGAATTAGGCACAGAGAAATCTGGCTGGCATTCTCTAGCTAGCCTTTCTTCTAGGCTTTTAAAAGGGAAAACCGAGAAAAAGGAATATATCGGAAGTGGGTTGGGAGGGAGCTAGACTTGGAGACTTGGTATAAAAGGGGGAAACGGGAACGTGCAAGAGGACGTGAAGGAAATGTGGTCCTAAAAATTTCGGACACAATCTTCCCATTTGTCTCCCAAGTGTCCAATATAAATCTTGAAGCAGTTCCGTCCCAACAATACCTGACATCGTTACCGTATTTTCCTCTCTGTTGCACCCAGGCCTCAGTTGCATCTTTTCGTCTCTCTTCCACTTTTGGCTTCTTGGCCTGTACCATGCAGTAACTCAATATTTTATTGGGAGGTGGAAGGAGAGATTACACAGGGGAGAAGGGGCGTGGAGGAATGGCGTCGAGGGCTATGATGAAATGTTGATATGGACGACGCATGGTCGAATCGGCGCTTTCATACCAAGATACAAGCATGGAAAGGTATGCTTTTCGAAGAAGTGCGCTTCTCTGGAGGGAGATATATTTTCAACCCGCGTTCGATTTTCGTTAGTATTAATGAGTCCTAGAGTAAATATTGGTTCACTGTTGTTGGTGAGGAATGCGTCGTCTGTGCTCACTATGGTATAAGTGATTTTGAAAACTCAAAGTGCAACAGTGTTAAACCATGGGGTAAACAGACACATCCGAAGTACTCCGATACTCCAACGAATTTGTGTTCAAATCAAATACAGCACACAGCACACCACAACTCAACACAGTAGAGTACAACACAGGAAACAGTAAGTTATCAAAGAGGGATAGTTCTCTGCCTAGTCCGCATAAGTATTGTTCAAGTCAACTGCATATGGCCTAAGCGACCTAAATCAGGTGACGAACGATTATGTTTGCTTGTCTGCCAAAAAAATTAAGTGTCAAATTAGAAGGAAAAGTCCCTGTTTAGAAGTTTAACATTTTCACACCATCAAAATAAGATCTGAGAAGATTCGTATTAGACGAAAATGGCCTAAAGGAAGGGAACAACTATTGGAGGTAATCTTAGATTAATAGTTAAATTCAGTTAAAAACCAAATATGAAGTTCAACATCTTGCAAGAGTATGACACGAAGATTTTCAAGAAAATCAACACCACTGTTTCTTATTAGAAGGGGTTCCTGTGGGCCTTCTTTCTGAATGTTCAACATTTCCTCAATCAGAAGTCGTAAACCTCTCGTCAGGGTGGGCACCTTCACACCGTCCAGTAGAAATGACTCGATAAGATTCATGGCAAGGGTTTTTAGAAAATGTCTTATTAGTTTTTAATTGGCTGCATTATGAGTGTACAGCACAAACGCACTATTCCACTTTGGTTCAACATGCCAAACTAGAATCTCAATGGCCAACGATTTGCTATTTCTTGCTGTTGCATAAGAATGATCAAAAGTCAGTTCCTCCTTTGTACTGTTATAAAAAATAAAGGGCGTTTCAAGTCCTCCATTTGTCTGAAAGTAGCAATAATATCTACATTTAGAATTTAGTTTACTTTCTGCCCGGCTGTAACAGCTGGCTAACTAAATGAAACAAAAGCTATTTACCTGGAACTACAAAAAGTACAAACTCAAGTCACACACAGTATTTTGTGCTCCAGAATGTGCAACACTTTACTTGTAACTTCCCTGGACAAAATCCTTGATAATAATGAGGTGCAAAACGGTTGCAATAGTAGCACAAGAATACTAACTGTATTTGTGTGAGTCGATAATACCTTGGAGTCATCGTTGAAGAAGCGATAATAAAAAGAAAATGAGGCGCAACACCAGTGTGACTGTGGAGGGTTAGGAAGCAATGACTTAGCAGTAAGTATGTTAAGTATACGTTACGAGGGTTGAATAAAATCCAGTAACAAATCCTCGTTGCAATGTGTAATAGCTAATTCATTATTGGCACATGTATGTAATGTAATTACATGATATATGCAATTATCCTTCAGTCTGAAGAATCTACAGCAAAAATTGAATTTTGTGAAATTTACTTGGAAGAACAATTTTAGTACCTATTAACATGCCCCTTTATATAAACATGCCTCAGCCACATTCAAAAGGAGAAACCGTGTTTCATTCAATGACCTTCTCTACCCATTCATTAACAACCGTGCATTCTTGCTAAAGCTATTTGTAAGCCTTGTTTAAAACAATTCCAGCACTAAATATCGTGTCGTACTGTATTAAGTAATAAATTGCGTTGTGAACACTCATTTAAGCACTAAAACAATACCAAAGAAATGTTTGCGTGTAACACACGACCTGTACTCAAACATTTAAACCCAGCCGTTTACGTATTGGAAGATAAGACCCTGCTACCCAACCTAACGGCTACAGTTAACACCAACTGTGGTGATATACTTACCTCTAAAAACTGTTGGTGATATCGATGTCAACTTAACAGACATAATGTCACCAAATGCAACCATAGAGCAGTATAATGAGGTAAAATTGATCCGCTCTAATCAACACACTTTTGTATCACTCCGCGGAACTTGTGCAAATGGTTTGCAATGACTGCCCCGTATCAGTAATGTGGTTGGTTCCTTTTGAAAATAACTGTGAATGTCTAGAGCATGTTACACTGGAGTCATTAAATGTATACGTTACAGTATTTTACAGGCAATAGCATAAAGAAAAGGAGGCATCTATTTTGTACTCTTAGGCTGTGTGTCAGTAAGGGATTCGTGCTTTGTTTATCTCAAAAGTGTTTCTTATTTAGGGAAGAATATAAATATGTCACATTTGGCTTTTGGTGGATTCCGTTTTCTATATTGGTATCGACTGTAACATAGTGGTTTGCACGATGTGTGTTCATTGTTTAACGAAACTTATTCAATTCCTGCAGTGAACAGTTTGTTGTACAACTAAATCAATAACACACTCAGAGGAATACACTGTGTAACGATTAAACCAAACACAGGACAGAGTAAATTAAAGGCAGGAAGCATAGACTATGTATTTATTATCTGCGGGGTAGGGAGGTTATTCTCATTTCACTCGCCTTTTTGTCGTCCTTTCTCTAATGGTGTTACCACATGCAACCTTAGATATCTAAACACGAAGGCCTCGATGAAATAATCAGAGGAGCTCTGCCGAAAGGCGTCCCAACATTTTATATTCATAGCTTCTCCGTTTAAGATAATTGTTTCATTTTGAATAGGTTCGGCGCATTTACCACCGTACGTTAACCTTCCTGTAGAACTAGCCACTAAAGTTACTACTTAGTATCATACAATGATTTCATTTCTTCTTATTTAACCTATCTCTGATTAACTTAAAAACTACATTTGCTACCACATTCCTGAAATAAGTAAAGCGAGCATTGAATTTCATCTAAAAATTCGATATGGAAATTCCAATGAAAATGTTCATTTCAGGTACCCTTAAGAAAACCTTCCAATAAAATGTGTTTCTGTGTGTGAGTATGAATGTGTGCGAGTGTGTGTGTATGAGTAAGTGAGTGAGTGTGAGTGAGTGTGAGTGTGTGAGTGAGTGTGAGTGTGTGAGTGAGTGTGAGTGTGTGAGTGAATGTGAGTGCGTGAGTGAGTGTGTGAGTGAAGTTTATACTACAGAGCTCAAAGGTTACGTAAACCAAGAAAGACATGAATAGAATTTGGAGAAGGAGAAGAAGAAGAGGAACAAGAAATAGACCGAAGAGCTCTGATTATACCTTTTTTTCGACAAAGAATAAACCAATGTTAACGGCTTTGATGAAATCAGACCCTAAAATATAGTTTTTATTTTCAGTAAAGAGAAGTTTGGAAATCATAAACTTATTTCTTACAAATATATTGAGTTACGTATGTAAGACATCTGATGGTAAAGGAGTAATTCTTTATCCAACTGTTCGCTTTGAGTTCCACTGTAATCAATCTGAGGAAGGGATGTAGAAAGGGTCATTCGTAAACGCACCATAACCTAATAGCAAATATAACCTAAAAAGCTTTCGATTACTGGACTAGTGATAGAAGCTAGAGGGACAATACTCAAACAGGTACATCAGTTTACGGGTAGATTATGGCCTGCACAAATGCGTGCTCTATATAACAGCAATCATAACAATCAGGGGATAAATCTTCGTCATGTGGGACCATTTGCACTCGTAATCATAATATTGAAATTGAATTGAAATTGTTATGCAATATTTTAACTGCATTAATTTTTTCAGACCTACTTAAATTTTTAATATGAGAATATTGTTACCTATTATTTGTATTTCCTGAAGTTGATTATTGTTAATTAAATGCGTTATATTTTATATTGTAACGCCGGGTCGGTGAGCTACTTCGCATCACGTGCCGTGTCGGCGAGCAGGGGTATACGTTCAGCACCAGCCTGACTCGCGCGATTGTGTATGCGACCGTAAACAATCGAAGCGGCAGGAACAAACGGGGTGCTGAGAACGTTTTCGAGACTTCTGAGTCATTTCCGGTGCACGTGTGGGTGGGTGTGTGTGTGTGTGTGTGTGTGTGTGTGTGTGTGTAGTCGAGAAAAGTCTGTGTGACGTCATCCCTAGTATAAAAGGACACAGCAGCAGGGTCAGTTGTCAGTCAATGAGCTAATTAGCTTAGTTTCGGGTACGGGAATAAGTAGGTCAGTGTGTCTGCTGTGCGCGTGTGTGTCGTCCCTGAAGATACGTTGGTCGTCGCGAGTAATTGTAAAGTTATAACAGGTGCACTGAGAGACAGTGAAAGTAACAAAGTCACTGAAAGTACCAAACAAGGTTTTCAGAACACTTGTGAGTTGTGATAACCTAAAAGACTGGGGATTGTATTAACTACGAGATGAAAACTGTGTAATTTATGGTAAAATCTTAGAGGACAATAAAGTGATAGAGAAGTAATAGAACTGAATTTCTGTCGTCTTTGTTACAATATATTTGTTAATATCTAAAACACATGTAGATTGTTGAGTTATATTTTATCTTCTAGCCAGCCTCAAATAAGGAAAGCATATTAAATAAATAAATAAATGTAAACATAAGAATGACTCACCCAATTACACAGTGTCAGATTGTGCTGTACACTCACCTGAAACAGAAAGAGATGATAAATTCATACGTGTTCAATAAATTAAAGTTGCAGAGAATGTACAAACAAATGGTCACTTGACAGTCTAAGAATTACAACCATTTAAATGTCACTCACAAAATAATTTCACGCTGGACTCGTGAAGTCAGATATGCATTATACGCCGTCATCGACATCAGTTGTAAATGTGAACGAGACACTATCTATGGGAAATGGTAAACATTGGAGGAAGCAGGGCGAAAAGATAGATGAACACAATGAAAACATCGCTAGGTGGAATATTGAGGACCCTGAAATATGGCTAATGAAGTGTGCGCACGGACCACATTACTGTCTGTTTACGTTCCAGTTTGCCATAAAGAATTACAGTGCTGGGGTGGGGGGCGAAGTAAATCATGCACCCCATACATAGACCAAAGTGCGCATTGCACCAATGAATGTATGAGTTGTTTGTATGTATGTGAGCGTATATCAAACGATGCAGACCGAGTTAGTGGAATGGAGGGACAAGCTACATACGGGTACAGTCATCAGCAATAAAAGATGTGGTACACAATAGAAAAAAGTGATCTATATCCTTAGTTTGTGGAATACGTTCTACTTCTAGAGGCACTCTCCTCTCAGGAAGCTCTTAAAAGTGCTTACTCCTTCGAGATCTATCGTCTCGGATCTATAGATGCAAGATATAAGAGCCTCCTAAAACAATCATTGCTGCAGAATAGGGATGGGTAGAAAAAAACACAATGTTTACCTTGTAGCAGTTACCTTGATGTAACGATTACTGAAGCAATGGAAACAGTAAATAGTCACCCATTAAGGATTACCGAAGTACCGAAGACCGTAATTAGTTACCCATTAACGGGTACAGAGTAATTAATTAACCAATAATGGTTACAAAAGAAACGAAGATAATAGCTATTCTAGCTATCCCGTTAATACTTAACCGTGTGTGTAAAATACCGCTATAATCTTCGCAAAACTTAAAGGCATATGGAGACTGCAGACTCCAGTGAATCCTAAGCTTGCCCCTCCTACCAGCGCTGCCGAATGTGGTACACGCGTCTCACTCGCACTTATGTACAGAACCTCTGCCGGTACACGCACTACGCTTGGCAACAGCGCTCCGCTTGAGCATTGGCCAGCGTTCACGTGCCTTTAACTATTGCGAGCAGTATAGTCTCTTGGACTCCTCACACAGTGTTATTCCTCCCTGAAAGAGATCATGAGCAACCTTGTGATTCCAGGAAGTGTTTATACTCATTTTAAAGAACCCTAGGATAAAATTCAAATTTGTTATATACAGAAGAAGTTAGAGGTAGAGTATAGACAGAAAGCGATTCTACACTGAACCAACCGTTGAATCTCCTGTGTGTCAGACCCCGGGATGAAGGAATGAAATGAGAGCACTCTATGAGCACTTTGAAACTTGGACGAGTCAGCGTGAGGGTCGCAAACGTGTGCTGGAGATTCTTGAACTTGAAATCAGGGTTCGCCAAGCAACCACCAGCCGCATAAGTTTCAACAGCTGTCAACCCCAGCGACTACAATGCCACCGACCCATTGTGAGCAGCATTTACAGCTCGTATATCCTCAACAAAGCAGCGCTAAGTCACCCATCCCCAAATCTTCTGACCCTAAAATATAGGATCGAAATGAAGGTGGAATGAAATTGAGGGACAGGGAATTAGGGAGATGCAAATATTATCCTTTCCAGCATTCGCCTAATGGCCCAGCTAAACCCCCCCCCCCAAAAAAAAACATGGGTCATCAAGATCGAATGGGAATCGAATACAGGACCTCCCTAATGCGAGCCTCAAACGATATCGTGGAGCCATCTCGCTCGGTAACTTGTTACGCACAGAAAAAATAAATGAAATTACATTTTCCAAAATGTTTCATTTAATTTGCTTATAACTTTAACAAAAATTGCACCATTTTTTTCAAATGCCTCGCCTTGTATTTAAAAAACTAATTAATCGACATTTACTATAGCAAACATTTTAGCATAATAGTTGAATTTACGATGGAAATTAATCCCATGGAGTAAAAATGTTCGGACGGAAATTACCAAAGCTGTTAATAAACTTCCTCATTAATTTTTTATTGCACACTCCTGAAGCTATTAACAGTGAAGCAATATGATCCACAAATAACACAAATTAAGTCCTTTGTGTCATCCTCAAGGTAAACTGACCTTGTATCCCAGCTACATCGTTGGAGATATATTGAATTTAACTCTATTTTGTTGAAGTGAAGTGTTAGTCTCTACTTTGTTTTATTTGTGGTTCTCATTAATACCCTCTTTTTATTACTTCACAAATTTACAGCTTCGGTAGTTTAAATGGTGCCTCAATAACATTTACAGATATTTTATAGTAAACGTAAAGCGCTGCATCCACAAAACTTTCCAAGCTCATTCTTCTTAAACAAATCTTGAGGAGGTTGTTTTGTTGTTTAGCTATTGTTATTCAAAACACAACGTGTTGTACATGTTTACATATTGCCTTGTAGGTATAAGAAGTACAAGGATAAAGCTCTAAACAGCGTATTGCTAACGTGCAATAAAAGTCCGTGTTCCTTGCATGATTACAACAAAAAGCGGATAGCGACTTACATACAACTAGAGAAAAGCATAAGCATTTGCAAATTCAAACCAATAAAAAGAATAAACTAAGAATTAAACAGTATAACTTAAATGAAAACAATAGACTATAAAGAAATAAAAAGTTCTTCCTAGAGCAAATGAATGGCGAAAGAATTCCAGTCTTGATCAATAGAATCAGTCTCAAGGTAGAAGAGATGTTGGACGACCGAAGAAGAGGTCGTCTCAGCACTTTGAAGTGAGAACATGCAAGAGCGCATAATCTTGGAAGGACGATAATACTGATTATTTCTGCCTATTATGATTTACTGGTTACAGGAATAATTCAAAATGAAGTGATCTTTACTGGTTATTCCCAGGACATTCAAAACATGCATTTAATGTCACGGAAATACCTTACACATATAGTATTTTAACCAAAATCGTTAGTCACTTTTGAAATCTTAAAAAATAACGCAAATGTTGCTATGTAAAGAGAAATTTAGGACGGGTTATTTTAAATCTTGTTGTGACATCCTTGGAAGATGCGGAATTTAATATTTAGTTTGGTATTTAATCTAAATTTTGATTTATCACACTCACATACAACACAAACACGATGCTTTTCATAAACTTGTTCTATTCAGATAGCTTCAAAACTCTACTTTCGTTGAATCTTGACATCGAATTTATAGATGGAATACAATGCTTTATTTACTTATTAACGGTATATCTACTATGCCACAGAGCGTAAATTTTCTTCTACTAAAGCATATAAAATAATTTTGTAAACAGTACACGTAAGAAGTTAAAATGTAGTGCAGAACATTATAAAACTAATTAAGTCAAAAAAGAAGGAAAATATCAGAACATGTAACCTACACCATTAGGCTGCTAGGATCTTTTTTTTTTTTTTTTTTTTTTTTTTTTCAGTTGGGGAGGAATTTATCTGAAATCTCTGAACTTGTCTTATACAATGTTCTTACTAAAGGAATGTATTTGTAGGTAAATGAAATGATCATCAGTAGAATGCAATGTCTTCGAATTTAACCTCCAAAACAGCTTTTGACAGTAAGCATTCAAAAGCCTCACATATCATCTAATTTATGTAATCAGTGTACATGAGTACCCTAGATAATAAGGGGAGAAGGCACACTGCAAGATTACAGGAAAATTTTCCCTACAGTGAAATAAGTTATTGTGCTTCAGGGAATCCAAGTTTGGGTGCTACAGAAAACAGCCTTTAGGCTTTAGGAGATGATGAAGATATATATGCTGAAATACAAGCATTACAGTATTTCTTTTGGAACATTAAGTAACGCGAACAATTGGCATTATTTTTTGGCAAAGAAAAAATACAAATGCTATTTCTCTGATCTGAATTTTAATAATGTGCAGCGATTGAAAACAAGTTAAGGATAATATAAGACAGTGAAATGGGTTTTCTTATAGGAGAAATGCAAAAACACCAATAGTGGGAGAAAAGGATGGAACACGAAACAAAGAAAACAAGGTACGAAAAGAGTATTTGTCGACTTCATTAATGAAATCAAGGGAATACATTACATATCAGAAGTCCAAATATAAATATATTGAAGCGTATGATTAAGTGTGACTTAAGATGAATTAACAAAGTTATTCATAAATATTCAAGAAACAATTACGAATTAACAAATATAAAACCATTAGGAGTAAAAGTTCTAAGGAATGACACGCCATTAAGTTGTATATGCCTTTCACTTATGGATATGGAAATAATGAACTACCAAGTCAACGCAGAGAAAGCTTAACCATTCGTTTGTTTCAGAAGTAGGGCCAAAATGGAGGAAAAATTTCTAAGACAGCTGTCTTTCGAGTTCAATACAACAGTTATCTCAGATAGTTAAGGGAAAGGAACAACATAACAGAGTTATGGTTTAAACCAAAATTTAGTTTCATGAGGTTGATAAAAATGTCACTGAATATAATAAATTTGCATGTTTATTTTTATAGAACTTACAAGCGTTAGATAGATTAAATGAATTAGTAAAAGTATCAAAAGGAAAGGATTGAAGCTTATTATAAAATAATGAATTATCTTTTATTATAATATAAGACTAAGGGAATTTGAATAAGACTAAGAGACAAAAAGTAAATATACGGAAATTAAAATGATACGCTCAAAGACGTTTTTACTTTCTTTATGTGCATTAAGTGGGAAAGGTGTTGTATTCCACCGAAAAATCAATGTTGGGATTTTAAAGGAAGTACATGTTTTAAGGAGCCCTGAATCCAAAAAGGCTTCTTTTTGGAAAAATGTGTTTTTCTTTGAACAGCATTACTTAAAGGGAAAATTTGGTTAAAAACCACATTTTCTACTTAGTTCAAGAGCTTACAAGAGAAAATGTTATTTTGTCCAAATCAGCTCTAATGAATTTTGATTAAACAAATGAGAAATTAAATGTATACCTTGAAATTTCGGGAGATAGCCTTTAGTTTGGGTGACTTTTACATAATTGGTAAACGTAAGAGTTAGATAAAATATTGCTAATAAGAAACGAATTCTCGTTAAAGCGTCCAATCTATCTCAAATTATGTTTCCTACTTAACCATTTCGAGGATATTCCGTGGTATAGGAAGTCGTTATTCTGATTATTTTGTCTTGGGCATGCAAAGAGAACGTAATTTCGAAACCATTGTGTAGTGACCCGCTCTTCAAAGATTTGTCTGTCGCTTAAGCTACTGAATTCCCCATAACGTAGTAAGAGCGCTGAAGAAACTTTCTCTAGACCTGGCGCCTATGTTACCTTATTTATCGTCATGCGAAGCGTTGACACCTCATTGATTACTTTAGGCAACATTGCAAGGTGAGCCGCTTCTTTTGCTAAATATCGTCACTAATAACCAAAACAAACGATACCAAATGGTGTACAATCGAAATACATGTTTGTGCTTTCGATCGTATTAGCTAAAAGTAACAGAGGTAAAGCAAATACATTAAGTTTATCATGCAAAAATTGTATTATGATTTGTAGCCATACGTTATCAGCTAGTGTAGGAACAAGTCTTAAGAGGTTAAAATGTAAAGGGATCACTTGAGGGCCCAGGTTAGCGAAATATATAGTGTATGCATGGGAAGATTTTCGGGACATTCAAATTTAAGCTTGAATGGTATTAAAGCAGCAAGGGAGAACTTTATAAGAAAAAATCTGATGTGTTGCACTCACACGACTTTCTCTACTCTTGTACTAACCATTGTTACAAACTGTTATTCCTATATCTTCTTCGTGATAGTTGAGATAAACATTCACAGAAATTATCTTATCGCTTATTTCCTTGTAGGTGCAAGGGGAATATCAGAATACAGTAGGCTTTGGGCGATAGTCAAATGTTTTAAAGCTTTGAGATACCATTCTCTTTGCACGCTTAACATATAACAAATGAACAACGATGTTACATTTCACGAAAGCTTTAACTTTTCCGAAACTGGCACAAATAACAAGGAATGTCTACGATATGGTTTACTCTGCAAAAAATGTATTGAGGCATAAATTGTGTGTTTTAGCGAGATCTAAATTTTTGTATTGTAAGACCGCCTCTCTCTTACAGTTTGAGTTATTCAAAAGTCATCCAGAGTAAACAGGACTACATAAGCTATAGCCATAAAATTCAAAATACACATTTTATTGTCATAAAAATATCTTAAACATGTCATTCTAATCAAAATCGTTAGACCCATTTTCAAGAAAATAAAAATTTTCGAAAAATTGTCCATATAAAGGGTAGTTTAGGGTGGAGCTATTGTCTTCAAAATCTGCGTGTCGCATCCTTGAAAGACATTAAACTTAAATACCAACTTTGGTTTTTAACGGACTCTTCGTTCTTGAGATGCTGTCCACAGACTAACAGACACACACAGACACACACACGGACCTTTTTCTAAAAATGCTTTTTTTTATTCAGGGGGGCCTCAAAACATATATTTCTGATAAAATCTCGACATGCAATTTTTGGGTGGAATACAATACTTCCTCTACTTTACTATACGTAGTAGAGAAAGTAAAAAGAAAGCAGAACTGTATTGTCAGTGACATCGTATCTTGTTTATGTATAGAAATAAGAATAAATAAATGAATGAATGAATGAATGAATGAATAAATGAATAAATAAATAAGGTAACGTATTTTCCCTCTAACTATAATTGATTAATTTACCTTTACTAACCTATTGCTGACATTGGAGCACAACAAGAATATGAACAAAAAGTATGGACATACTGGCAAAGTATGTATTGTCATTTATGCAAACTATATATATTTAGTCTGTGTCTGTGTGTCTGTGTGTCTGTGCATCATTCGACCTTCTTTGTACATACCTAAAAAGAAATATACAATAAAATAAATTCTGTAAGTATGTCTGTTTAGATGAAGTAGATAAAAGAATAAATCTTGTTAGAATATATAAGAATGAGCAGAAAAAGTCATGCGAGTAACAAATAAATTTATTCCTAAAATGTTCTGTGCCACTAGGCTGAAATTTTGATATAGAATGTTTTGGCCAAAATGCAACACTTTCTCTATATCCAAGTAGCAGTGGAAGTAACAATACTAATTCGTAACTAGAACATAAATAAAATAACGTGTTTTGCTCGATGCTAGTTCCGCATTTCCTACGGTAGGAAAGTGCAGTTAGAGCTAGCTCGGCAGTGTATCGACAGAGGGTCAGCAATTATAAATTACGTGAAGAGAAGAAAGATCTTGTCAGGGAAATGATCCACCTGGCGCGATGAGGAGTGAAATGCCGCCAGAGCAAGACAATGCATCTTGTGCCTGCATCTCAAGCACGTAGGTTGGCGCAGCCGTTGCGAACGTGCATAGCATTAAGTCCATCACTTGCCGAGCAGTAATGTAACATTTTACTGTATCAACTGAAGACTATCCCAAAGGCAAGGATAAGTATCCTCATCAATTTCCCCAACAGATTCTTTCCTCTCTTTCTGCATCGTTATTTATCTACTCTCCTTCAGCCTAGCGTCCAGTCGCTATTACAACTTCTGCATCACGTATATGGCTCAATTTCTGCTTTCTCATTGGCACAAAATACATTCTAACAATTTTAGTCAAACAAAAATTAAATTACTGAACAATTAACAGAGAAAATCCCAATAGAGGGGTAAAAACCGACCATTTAAGACGTCCATTACTATTCAGCATCCTGGTAGATGCAATAAACAAATGAGAGAAGAATTAGGATATATGTAATATAGGAGGTAAAAAGTTAGTATAATATGTTATGTAGATGATGTACTTGTGGCAGAAACGGAAGATAACCTGCAAAGACGTTTACAAGAGTTTTATGGAAAATATCAAAAACTTCCACATAAACTCTTCGTAAATAAAACCAAATCATTAACGGTTAGCAAGGAACCGTTGACAGCAGCATTATAAAACAGGTAATGCATTTCAATTACATGGGTTTTAAAACTACTAGTAAAGGAAATCTAGCCCAGGAAATTAACATTCAAGTTGTAAAAGCAACAACAATATTTGGATGTATTAATAAGCTAGTATGGAGAAATAAATATATCAGAAAAGAGACAAAAGTCAACATTTATGAACCAGTAGTCCCACCAGTAATTACTTATGCATTAGAAACATGAGCAGATACTGTAACAATAGGACGAATGATGCAAAAACGGAAATTAAAGTTTAAAGGAAGCTGCAAAGACAAGATATATAAAATGAAAATGAGTGTTTTTGGTGCAGTTAGGCAAAAATCGCTGGATGTATCAATATAGGACTGTGATCATTCGGAGCGAAAACGTTGGTAGATGGCTCTAGAGTACGTATTTTTGGATTCCAACCCTTTGTCATTTTTTACAACTTCTTTTAGACATTTTTTCCTTTATATGTGCCTTTGTTCCTCCAATTCCTAAACCAGTTTTCATATACCTTTTGGTGGCACCTGAGCCATAGCGATTTGTGACCATTAGAGTGATACACAATGGACTGGCCATCCATTCAAACCGAAATGTCGTGAGTTCGAATCTCAAAATTGCAGTTAAATCTGCTCGTGGTAAAGAAAGGGGAAGGCGCAAGTAATACAATCGTTGTAATAGCACGCTTGGAAGCTGACGAGGTTATATTTGATTAAGTTGCATGCATTTTGCTTCTTATTCTTTAAAAAAGGAAAACACTACAGTTTTACTGAAAAAGTTTAATAGTTTTACGACATGAGACAGCTGCAAATATTTGAATTCTGTTTATTTAGGTGAGCATAACAAGAACAACTTAGAAGAAAGAGCCAATAAGGTATCTAAAAAATGAATAAATTTATATGTATCTTAGTCCCACTGCCAACTAAAAGATTAAGAAATTTACAAAATACCTTTCCATTGCCAGAAAATTTGGGAGTATGAACGTCGCATTCTCGAAATTGAAAGGGATTGTTGATTAAATTAATTCACTGTTAAAACTTAAATATTAATGTTAAGTCATTTTTATGTTAATATAATAATACAATTTAATTTTAATTTTAAATATACCATATCTTACATTGTTTCTATAAATGTTTAGTCACTGAGTTATTAGTTAAAATCAATGCCCAAAGAAGCGAGGGTGTGACGGTTTGTGTACAGTAAACTAAGAAATGAAAAAATCAGAGATATCTATATATATTAGTCCTATATATAAATAACATCCAACCGCTGACGAATGGATAGAAAGAAGGAAGGAGGAATAGAATGCACATATATATCCAGGATGTCAGATGGACGATTAGTGAAAATAGCAAGAGACAAAATTCCGGAAGGAAGAAGTCCCTCCAGAGGCGGAAAGATGCATTGATTCATGCATAAAACAGGCGATTACGTCTAACGTAAAGAGAAGAAGAAGAAGAAAAAAAAAGGAAGAAGAAGAAAAGAAGAAAATAGTACATCTGTGCTGCAAGTTTACACTACATCTAAGGCAGAATCGCACGTAGCTTTGTGAATTTAATCACAATTTAACTTAAAATGTTATGCAAACTTTAATTTCTAAGAGAGACTAGGCAACAGTGCGTCAACATTAAATTGTGACTAAATTCATTCAAATTGAAATTAAAAGAAGTTACAGCATTGTTTACAAAACGTTTACGTGACAGTGAAATAATAAACTATTTCTATCCATTCCTCAAGAAGCTAGATGGATCCAAATATTCCTAACATTTGACGCATTTATTTTGGCGAAAAGTTCTTCTTTGACAATAATTGCATTGAACATATTTGTTGCTCTAATGTAGAATTACTGGTTCACGTATGGTCGAAACAGTATCTTCCATTCTGTACATTTCAGTTAATTGAGGAAGACATTTTTGAAACGGTTGGTGAGCGATAGTTTTTTTTTTTTTTTTTTTTTTTTTTTTTGGCGTAAAAATCTTCAGCACGACTTCATTCAGAAATAAATTAAAGCCACTGGTCCACTGTCCTAGATTTACGGCATATCAAAAAACTTGAGGCCTATTAAATAGCCCTCTAAGCTAAATAAAACGATCTATTACGCTTAATATGGAGTGAGACGCTGAGAACCATAGAAGTCTTTGACCACTGAGAACAACTAACGTTTTCAGATGTTAATACAAAATATCGATTCCTTATTTCTAAATGCTAGTGATTTTATGTTTATAGAATCAACATCTATACTAACGAGTCTGGTTACAGCGCATACAAAGGAAATAAAGCAAACCTTTAAGGTATTAGAAGATTTTGTAATTCAGAAAATTGCAGGCATACGTATTTGGGCTCTGCTTTGAAGAAATGTTCATCCATCACGTGGGTAAAAGCTCAAATAAGGAGAAGAAATTTAAAAACACAATTTTTAATGCATGCTTGATATCTTGGCAGTTTAATACTTGCTGTTCAAGTAGTAATTACTAGTTGTGCTAACGACCTGGAGATTTGCACGATTTCAATCTTCTGTTACCCTTTTCGGAAAACTGCTTTAATGAACCTTCGATGGTAAAGGTGCTATTAACTCCTGCACTAAAACATTTTCTTAAGCACCCATTGATCCATCTTTTGTGCCATCTCTATGATTTGATTGGCTGTCAGTAACCAGCTGCTAAATTGTAGAGTAAATGCTTTGACCCGAACAAGTCAAGTTTGTTGATTCTGGGTCAAGAAAAGGACAGAAACTTATATCTCTGGGCTAATTTGATTTGCTGTAGACTTTTATTGTTGAAACCAGGTATTTTTACCTTCACTATAACGTATTAACAGTAAGTAGAGGAAGTAGCTATTGTATTCCAAATAAAAATACGATGTGGATATTTCACAGTAGATGTACCCAAGAGCCAAAAAAAAAAAAAAAAAAAAAAAAAAAAAAAAATGTCTGCGCACGCGCTTGGGTGTGCATGCGTTTTGTTATGAACATCAGAAAGAACAGTCGAATAAATGCGAAACTTTATGGTTTAGAAAAAAGAAAATAATAATAATTATAATTATTAATATGTATAGAGTATCAAGGGATAATTTAAAATAAAATATTAGTTTTGGAAATTAATATTAATGATAACATTTTCTTACCTTTGAAATTTTAAAAGTGGAACTTCAGTATTTTTAGTTTACAAGGCCAATGTTTTATTTTGAACTATTAAAACCTTAGGTAATGTCAATAATATTTTAAGTTCATTACATTCCAAAAATCGAAACGAAGATATTGAAGTAAGTCTCCCAACTCTAAACTTCTCTTTAATGATACAAATTCATTGGAATTCTCCACAAACAAAACAGAACGCAGCATTGCTTCTAGTTCAGCTGACAATGTGTAACGGACTATCCGCTGATTACAGGAATGATTAGCAGAAAAATATGCCAGTGCTTCATTTAATAATCCCGTATCTGGTTACCTGGAACCAACCTAAGCCAAAAAATGCCAGAAAAAGTTTTCAAAATTTTAAAAGTATCATGTATTGTACAGAATAATAAGGAGTTGTGTGCATGTCCAGTATAACATAATTAAACTCATGAGAGTATATCAGGTAGGTCGAAAGGAATTCCACATTTTTGTATCACTCTCACATGAATTTCTCTATTCATTACTTCGTACATCATTCATATAAAAGCAATCCTATTCGTACTATACAGTATACAATGATTTTTTGATGAAAATAATTTCAAAATAAACAAATATGCACCTGTTTGCGTGTGCAATACAGAAAACGACACACAGCTGTTTGCCTATACTAATTCTGCTTTTCACTAATAAACCCACGCTTTATTTTCTAAAATAAAGTATATATACCGTATAACAATTAAAAGTGGGAAAACGCTAATGCTATAGAAAATTATTTTACATTTATTGCATACTTTGTTAGACTACACTTTTTGTCTGTATTTTATTTGTTTACAAGTTAAGTATACAATTCCTTTAGAATGAAGAGGATATCCCGGGCTGTTCATGGAGAATTAAGTTATCTATTCAGTTCTCTTAATATGTCTCAGTCATTGTTGAAATAATAGAAATATAAGTTTTTCATGTGAACGGTAGTTTGTGGTGTTTTTTTTTTTTTTTTTGAAAAATTTTGTTTCGAGTCTTGCAAATCGAGTCTTCACAAATTACATCCTCCATTCCCTCCCCCTCCCCCGCCATCTCTCTCGGTCTCTCTCTCTCTGTCTCTCTCTCTCTCTCTGGCTACCTCTTAACGTAAGATCTAGGGAAAAGGTGATGGAAACATTAGAATTAGCTCGATAGACTACATATACCTAAGCGTCTCAAGAAATAGGCATACTACCCTACACAGATTAGTTGACATTTTGGCTCTTAGTTAGTCTTTTAATTACACTTCCATAACCCGGAAAACTGCATACTATATAAAACATTAATGCCGACCTTCTTGACCAAAGGGTTCTTTTCGGGTATTTTCCAAAGTCTCTAATCGAATATTGAAAAGAATAATTACACTCCCCAAATTTCCTGTTCCTGCATTTAACCTTGCATCACCTTTCTTCCTTCTTCTGGGTTCTAATGTCGAAGAGGATCTCACAGCAGAAGAGGGTACCCGATTGTATGAGCCGCCACCGGGAAGTTTAAATCGATAGATATTAGGGTCCCTGCCTTCTACTCAGTGTCCTTTCATCTCATCCCTTCCTCCCAGAGGCGCTAAATATAGGTTGAGGTGCTAAGTCCTAATCCAAATTTTGCCATGGAGTAATAGAGACTCGTAATTTCTTTTGTTTTCTTAAGGAGCTATTAAATTTTTTCGCAGTGGAAAGTTTTGGTGGCCTTAACTGACCTCGAATTTCTAAGAGACCTTGTTATGCAAGAGTGCATTTGTCCAGAGCTTCACATTCCTAGCTACTGTATAAAGAGAGGCAAACAAATTAGATTCTTTAATATTCCGAATGGCTATTCCGACGTTTCGAAGAGGCAATCTTGTACTGAATACTTACGGCCACAAAACTAAGCTGGCAACAACTCCCATGAGAAGTGAACTCTGGACGGTGAGCAATGGCAGCATAAACCTAGTGATTCATTAGCTCCAGTTTCAAGCACCAATACATACATCAGACTCCTGACTGACTAGCAAACCATGGACTTTACACTCTTATTCCGCTTGAAGCGGTGTAGTTACTTATTTTCAAACTTGGAAATAAACGGGGATATGAAGATGAAATGTTTAAAACATCTGATGTGCTACACTCACAATATTTTGTCTACCCACTATAATTTATTTCTATTAAGCTTCTACAAACTATGCTTAGGCAAGTTTATTTTTCTATCTGCTTCATACAGGTCGAGATAAAACACTTCCAGCTTAATTTCATATTTCATTATTAGTGTACAGACACCACGGAAAGAAATCAGCACTCCCTTCTTGTGGACATTTTCTTGGTTGATCTGGCACAATATCACAACTTGTGTTCTGTGTAGAACCAATAGAGCATACCTATTGTCAACTTATTGGTTAATAGAAATAGCCACCTCCCTCAACTGGAAGGTAACGTGTTCCCTTTCAAACTGGTGGAGACCGATATCAGAAGACAATATAAATGCTCCTACAAATCATCAGAAATTGGAGGTCTAATACTACTTGTGTTGTGTACAAAGGGCGCCAAAAATCCCATTGTACCTTGCGTCTGTCACTATCGTTGTACGAACCCGTGGCCGTTTCATTAATTGCTTTAGACCATTTTGACAAATAGCTATGCCAATAACCTCAACAAAGGCTACAAATTGACGTAGAAACGAAATATAAGTTTTGGCCTCGATAATATTGGCTAAAAATTGGCATTCAATTTGTCATAAAGACGTCTTATCATGATTGGTAGCCAGTTAGAGCAGGGCACGCCTTTGAAAGGGTTAAAATTTAAGACGTAAACTTAATGAACTCCCAGGTTAGCGGTGAAGCTCACACCTCAAAAGACCCTAGAAAACAATACATTTACCGAAGAATTTCTTTAGCACTCTTTGTACAAGTGGGATAAACAGGAAACAATCGATAGTGAAGTGTTCAAATTCGGTTAGCTCTTTCCACGACATTGCAGAAAACAAATGAATAGCCATAGTAAAAAATTACATATTATACAAAATTCCTTCGTAATAAACAGAGATTCACTGGCGCTACCAGAAAATTCAGAACTTGACAACTTTCCTGTCATATCCTTTGGAGATGCTGTACTTAAACACAAAGATTGGTTTCGTTTTTGAGTTTTTCTGTTCACAGATACATAGATGGACAAACACACTGACTTTTTCTAAAACTCCTCTTTTGGGATTCAAGTGGCTTCAAAGCATTTCCGATGGAATCTCGACACTGAATTTTTGGGAGAATGCAATACTTCCCTTACTTACCTACAGTAAAGAGAAAGTAAATAGAAGTACATCCTTACTTGTAGAGATTCCTTTAATGCGAGAGGTCTTATCGATTGTTACAAAATTGGGAAAGTATTATCAGAATTACCATTTCTAATTTTGCCTGAAAGATAGTGAGCTTTTCAAAGTATTGGTGTGAAATGATTATGGAATCTTCATTTTATAAATTTGTGTATTGAGGCTAATGAAAAATGACTTTATAGTGATAAAAGCTAAATAGTTTCTGTTTAAGTTATTAAAAAGTACAATAGTACTGAAAAATGCAATGCCATAGGTGTGATTTGAATTAGGGATCTTTCCCTTTCCATGTGGTTGCTCTAAACTAGGCCTGGGCAACTGTTGCTCACAGAGCGTAGATTGCCCATGACCTTTAGTGATAGCTGTATGTTTAGCACTTAAAAAATGAAGGTCGCTCAAGGTACTGCAGGGATATTGTGGTTGACAATCTCAGGATTGCAACTATACCGATGAATACACATTATAAAACATTAATGAATTTATTAAACTAATTGACTGAACTGCTTACATATACTCTATTTATCTTTGTGTTGTAGTGGAGCTAACAGGAAACAAATGACACTGCGGTACAAATTAAAAAATGAAGAAGTTGGCAAAAAAGGACAGATGCTACAAACAAAAGTGAGAAGTGAAACACGTCGTGTCACAGCGTCTTATTCGTCAAAAGTAGTATGACGTAGCAGGAGTGGGATAATCACAAGTTTAGTAATGTCATAAAACGGTTGAACTTAGGGATGTGGAGCTCCCAATATCGAGGGATATTTATCTGGACTATTTCATAAATAAAATATAAATTTAAATACTAGGTATATCGCATAGATTTGACAAGAAAATGTTAAGTTCTATTAAAAGTAACCCAAAACATTTCATTTCGATTCGTCTAGTTACTCAGCACTGCCAACTGAGAAAAACAACACTCAAGAATTACATGCATTATGTCCTTCTCTTGTAATACAGAGAACCAGTTTATAATCTAAAATAAATCTCACTTTATTTTTAACATTAACAAATGACCATTCGTCTGTAAAAGATACATAATTATAAAAATTGTTAAGAATACAGTTGTCAAATTGAAATGGAGAGATTTTTCGATTATAATGTGTAATACATTATTTTTCAGCTATTCATTGCATACAGTTGGCGACAGTGACTAAACAACAGAATGATTTAGTGTTAAATTGTATAAATCAAAAGAATAACCAGGTGATAATTCGTATATGATAATTCAACTCCTTTGTGTATGAAATAGTCTTAAGTAATGTCACAAGTGATTGTCAAATTATCGATAAATTCTTAGTCACAAAATGACTTGAGAAGTTTCTAGACAATTTGTCTATCAGGAGTTGGTTTCACGAATTAAAGAATGATATAAGCTAGAAAATGTTATTTAAATTCTGTATTGTAATTACTAACCTATACTAAGCTATCAAAAGGCATACATAAATATCCATTGCTACAATCTACACGATTGAATACATACCACTGACCCATTATCTTCCATTTTCTTGTTGTATTCTGTAGTTTCCCTCTAAGAATTTTCTCATCTCTGTCACCATAGATGCTTTGCCAAAGCGAGTCACCCATTTTTTACATTTAATCCTACAGCTCTGTTGCGTCAAATGATGTAAGCTGTTGCGCATCTGTAGGACAGTACAGCTAGGTACTCTAACCAAGCGGTGTCCAAGCATGCGAAAGAGGGGAGGTTCGATTTACCTCCTTCCGCTTTATGCGGACTGTGCCACTCTTTAACCACCAACTGCGCATTGTATTGCAGGGGCAAGTTAATTACGTGTGAGTTGCGTTTGATTTATGAAAGCACTTCCAAATGTTATGCGCTACACCTGCTCATTAGTGACTTCTTTGGCACTGCTTATGTTTAAGAAGTCTATTAATATTGGCGACAAAGTCGAAGTGCATAGCCTTAGAAGATACACCAAGTGATCGTCGCGTAACCTGTTGTGATAGACTTTTAATATAGTTCAACTTGGAGAAACTGTTCGCAAATATATGTAGATCCCTACTCACTCATATGGTAAATTACTTTATGTACTTTTTAAGCGGTATAAGCATTTTCAGAAAGCATCTTATTGCTAATTTTCTTGTAGGTGCAAGAGGAATATGGGAATAAAGCGATAGTGAAGTGTTTTAAGAGCTGGTTGCTACGCGATGCCTTTGAAATACCGTTCCTGTAGCAACGCCAAGAGATAAACAAACGAATAATACATTCCTATTTGAAAAAGGCATAAGTGTTGGCAAATTCAAACAAATAAGAAAGAATACCTCGGAAATGTTTCACTCAAAAGAAAAATGTATTTGACATAAATTGTGTATTTTAACCATATCCACATCTTTTAATTAGTAAGCTTTTGTCTGCCTATTACTGTTCACCATTTATGCAAAAATCATCCAGAATGAAGAGGAAAATCCCAGAAAATTCTAGTTCTGACTTAGAAACTGACATGGAATCGCTTGCTTATGTCTGTCACTGGATACTGACTGACTGGTTGTGAGTGTATACACCATAGGCACTAGCTGATTCACACTCCGACTGAAGTAGAGGGGTGAGGAATAGCAATTAATTACGTGAGCGTCCACAAACAGACAAGGTTTGACATGACTGCTCTAACTGATCACAACAAACGAAATGCAGAGGAGGTGACAATTAAAATGCATAGGAGATGATAATGAAACTGTGATAAGTTTTTTTTGTGAATGAAGGCTGTCATTAGTTGAAATATGAAATCGTTATGCATATGACAGATTTCAATCAAGTCACGTGTGCGTGCAGTTGTGTAGTTTATGTTTAAGAGGATTAATTATACTGTGACGTCGGGCTCTGTGCACAACAAAGGATGGGCGAGGCCAAGCTACTTCACACCATATGCCGTGCCGGCGAGCGGGCAAACACATTCAAGGACAAGTTGCCTCGCGCGACTGCTGAGTGCATATGACTGTCAACAATCGAAGCGACAGAAGCAAAAGATGTTTTCAGAATATATGCAAGACTTCTAACTATAGGATCATTTCCTGTATATGTGTATGGAACTCGTGAAAGGTCTGTGTGACGTAATCCCAGTATATAAAGAGGCCTGAAAAGAACAGTTGTGAGTGAGTTTTAGAGCTGAGTTACGGACATGAGTCGGTCACTGTGTCGGCAGGTGTGAGACAGCTGTGTGTGTCGTCAGAAGAAAATTCAACGAGCGTCACCAGTGATTGTAAGTTGTAATTAGTGCATTAGAGACAGAGAAAACCAAGAAAGATACTAAAAGGATGAGCAAGGTTGTGAGAAGTAAAAAGTTAACACTAGTGAGAGCCCGAAAGACAACACACTGCGTTAACGACGAGAAGTATTTGTAGTAAAATTTTAGAAGAGAATAAGCTGATAGAAAGATAACCGGACTGATTTTTGTCATTTGTCACAATACACTTTTAAACCATTTGATCAGAGATAAGAGCATTTCCATTCGATAGATTTTAAAATACCTGGGACAAATTTACAGAGAGTTATGACCTCCTCTCTGGCTGTAGAAATATACGTCAACAGAACGTTGCCTCACATGGTAGGCCAACTACATGTTGGTACCAGCTCATGGCCTTAAAGAGAAACCTGGATAACATTGCACATGTACTGACTGCTATTGTCGTAATAAATTTCTTCAAGTACATTTCAATTACATTGCAATACACATTTCATCCGCGCTTGTTGGAAAATGAAATATGGACTACTTTATGGGTTGGAAGTGTATATGTTACAGTGCCTCCTTTTTAAGCAGACAATTAATTTATATCAGCAACTGTAATCCTAAATGGAGGTTCTAGATCATAACTCTGAATGTCCTCACGCCATTCGTCTTATATGTAAACAAGGCCTCCGTCAACTCCTCTCATGGTAGTCTATTGGGTTCCTCTTTTTTATTTTCAGAATTTCGCACTATAAAATATTCAATTATTATATTGTGACAAACTGACAAAAGTCCAGTTCCATTACTTTTCTATCATTTTATTTTCACAAAAACCAGTGCTCTTCTACTGACGTTAACACAATCTACAGTTTGCCAACAGAAAGAAAGTCTCTGACAAGAATTTGCTGCCCTTAATCTGTTTGGAAACAGAGCGACAAAAGGGGTAAAACTATTTAGAAAACTGTCCTAGTATCATAAACAAGGAGAGCGAGGTAGAGTGTCGGACCCATATTTAATCGTCAACTCCCCTCCGCCGGCCCCCGTACCTCTTCCCTCAAGGAGTTTCTGTGCTGTGGTAAACTCTACAGTCTTTCGTGATATTACAACTCCTAACCACTTTCTTCTCGTAACCTTTACTCAGTCCTTTCACTGTGTTCACGCCGCTGACTGACACTGATCGACTAATGTCTGTAATCATCGCACTCTGCTGCTACCTCGCCTCCTTATTTAGCCAAGATGACGTAACACGGACCTTTCGTGAGGTTGTTCAAACAAGCCGGCCACCGGATGCCCCTGGAAGTTCTAGAAACATTTTGTGTTGCCGCTTGATTGTTGTTAGTCACTGTTTGCACGAGTGAGCGCTGTAGAGAAGCTTGATTGTGAATGCCTTTATTTGCTCGCCGCCCTAGTATGTGGTGAGAGTAGCATAGCCTCGACCGTTCTTTGTTTTGTGCCGCGCCCGTAGTCACAATATTAAAAGCAATACGCCATATGCAAGCTGTTAGGTGTATAAGTGCAGCTATTTTAATATCACTGGCCTACGAAGATTTTGCGTCACGGAATATTTATATCATAATGGTCAATTTGGATGCTTTGATTTTGAAAATAATAATAACAACAATAACACTAATAGCAATAACAGTAATAATAGTAATAACAACAGCAACAACAACAATAATAACAACAACAGCAGCAACAGCGGCAACAACAGCAGCAACAACCGCAAGAACAACCACAACAACAACCACAACAACAACCACAACAACAACCACAACAACAACCACAACAACCACAACAACAACAACCACAACAACAACAACCACAACAACAACAACAATAACAACAACAACAACAACAACAACAACAATAATAATAATAATAATAATAATAATAATAATAATAATAATAATAATAATAATAATAATAATAATAATAATAATAATAATAAGTTTTTGAGTATCGCGTACAGATTTTTAACACAATGTGAAATTTCAGAATAATTCTTCAATATTCCTACAACAACGTTTCCAATTTTCCTGCCAGTAGACTCTAGTTTCATCTATGCTCGCCCTTATTTCCTCATTGTCTTCGCAAAGTAGATTCATCAGGTGTGTTGATATTTGTGGATTTGGTCAGGAATGTTTTAAACTGAGTTGGTTCACTTTTTGCAATAGATATGTACGCTGAAACTAATGCTCTGCACAAATCCTTACAATACACTAAAAATTTGGAAGACTCTGCTTAAGTACTTGTCACTGGACCATTAATACATTCATATAAAGCGTGAAATAGCCGTCATGTTACCAATGTTACAAATTAAATGTTATATTACTTGTGAACCTTGATCCGCCACTGTACCTTTACTAATCATCACAACTGAAAATATCCTTAAATCCCTCAACGATAACTTGCATTACTGCTCACTCTGGTCATATTTAATCTACTGTGAACTCAGAACTAGCAACATGTTGCTTCCCAACACCTCAACACAACTATAAGGTTGTATAAAATTTGAAGACTTACAAATAACTAATTTAATGTCCACCTACAGGTATCAATCCTAAGACCAGGGGGTATGAAGCGATATAACAGATTAGGAGTATTAATCAAGTACATGGCAGTGGAGTAACTCCGCGTTCGTATATATAGCGGGCTCATGTAGCTTGAGAAAGCAGGATGCTCAATCTTCTTCCAACTGCAGGATAGTAATCCAATAACGGGGCATTAAAGGAGTTAGATGGCGACTTATTAAAATAGTTCTGTTGCCACTTTTATGTGACTGTGCAAATATGTGAATATTATTTTAAAAAGAACTTTCCTTTTGCAACGTTGTGCAATTTATGTGAAAAGCGGAAAATATTTATTCACATAAAAATTCAGAAAATATTAATTTTATGTGTAAAAAAACTTAAAATATTTGTTCCGGTATGAATAACCAGAACATTGAACTCAGTTTTAGGTTGGTAATAGAACGAATACAAAAGATGTACTTACCTAAAAATCCGAATAATAATAATAATAATAATAATAATAATAATAATAATAATAATAATAATAATAATAATAATAATAATAATAGTAATAGTAATAGTAATAGTAATAGTAATAGTAATAATAATAGTAATAATAATAGTAATAATAATAGTAATAGTAATAATAGTAATAGTAATAATAGTAATAGTAATAATAGTAATAATAGTAATAATAATAATAATAATAATAATAATAATAATAATAATAATAATAATAATAATAATAATAATAATAATAATAATAATAATAATAATAATAATAATAATAATAATAATAATAATAATAATACATAAAGCTAAATTATTATATCTCAATAATTGACAAGTAATTGTTTCGAAGTTCATAGCAACTCCACATTTGCACACTGCCACACAGAGTCGTGAAATTGAAATTAAATATTCTGTATTATTTATGGACCCTCTTTAACTACTTTTGTCAACGTTTCATCCTACATTGGGTGTGAAACAACGTTTAATTTTGCTCAGAGGTTCTACGTGATGTAAGTCCACCGTCTTTACTTTCCTTCCCAAGGAAGCCATGCTAAATGTTATAAAAATCAAAGGAATTCTTGTGAGATATTTCAAATTAGTGTCGTAAAAGATTATTTTACTGAAGTGAAATTTTATGTAAAATGGTGAATGTTGGAATCTCAGCAATCCTATCAGTATCGCACATAAAGATGGCAAACCTGCGTACGTTGCTAACTCTAGTTTTCGTTGAAGTTCCTTGGACTCTGTCGAGGCACTAAATCATTTATTTCTATTGAGTAATTTATATGTAAATACGAGACTTTACATGTAATTTTCAGTTGGCAGTGAATCAAGCCGTGTTCGATTCAAGCTATTATCATTAGAAAACGATTTATCCTTGTTGTAGGTGGAAACGTTATCAAAAAGTGGAGTGTAGAGGTGTGAAGTGTGTAGGATCTTGTACACAAAGCAATATCGATTCCCCCACTGCTCGCCCACAGTTGGTGTATCGGCTGGTAGAGAAATGACTTGCACGTCCTTGATGGCCTCGCGTATATCATACCAGTGCTACCACTACTACAGAAAGAGAAAAAGTATCACAGCGACTTTCTCGCGAGTTACTGCATTGTGCAGCTGTAAGATAATGCCTCAAGTCACCTTAATAACGTCGTCCAACCCTCCCCTTCTCCATCTATCTCTCAGGGTAATATCTTACCGTTTTATTGTATTCTTTTGTGATTTGTTTTTCGTACCTCCTTCCCGATGCAACTGTGGAACAAGCATTTCATTGTAAGGACTGGTTAACAAGTGTGGGTATGTATGTATTGTCATTAATAATGTATATCGCCTGGAGTACAATGGGTAATTTACAATAAACTGAGAAACAGGAGAAACAATGAATATTTCACACGTGCCCTTATGTAGACAAACAGCGATGTCAGCTACTGGAACTACTGTAGCTTCCAAATTTAGAAATTCTGTGTGTGGAGCTTAAGGAATTTCCAGAAAAGTATTACGTCACGGTCTCTCCACAAGTGACATTAAAGGAGTAAGACAACACTATGGTGATATATCTTATAACCAAGGAGCGGGGTTTTAGTAGATAAACATAGGAATGATATTAACAGCACGAAGTATAGAGCCGGCAGCTAGCGTGATGGTTGAGGATACGACAGGCCCACCCCTACACAACAGCCTGTTTCTTGCGAATGCTGTACGTTATATTTGGTTGTTTTATTTTTTTATTTTATTTTTTTTTTTTTCTTCTCTTTATTGCGTCTGTCCAATAACACAAAATGGTTTACTATTTGCTACGAACAGGACTTCCTATATGAAGAAAGCTGCCACAGCAATACAGTAAGCATTTCCAAAACTAAAACTTGTCTAGCATAGTCTCCAACGAGTTGCGGAAGAAACTATATCCTGTTTTCCATATGTAAATGCTTTTATAGCCAACACGAGAAAGATACTTTGCAAAACACCTTCCAAAATCAAAATACTTAAACAGATGGCACATGGAATTCACTTGCTTCCACAACCAAATGTAACACAATGGGGGACATGGCTACAGGCTACAGTATATTATACTCGATATTACCAATTTGCAAAGAGCACACAGCAAAAACTGTTTACGTTTGCAGGGAGTGTATCAACACTTCACAAGAAATTGGCTGAAATTTGTGCTTAACAGTTGAATTCAATTTCTACTAGAGATATTTTAAGGGTTTATAATGTATATTATTGTTCTTAAATATGTTTAGATATTTTCCTGTTTCCTGTTGTGGAGCATAACTTGGAATATGGTATTGCTCACATTAGTTTAAAATTAGTTGTTTGAATGCACATGCAAACTTGTATGTTAACTGTAATGCTACATATAACTTAAAATCAAGCCATATTATTGAGAAACCAAGGTTGCTAGAAAAACTCTAAGCTTTAACACTGTTCGATGTTCACACAAACAACACCGACGATTCACTCAAAACTGTTCTAGCACTGCCTTTTCAACCCTTGCCAGCTCGCTTGTATAGCTAAGTTAAAGTGCCGGCGAATTTCTGGAGGTTTTTTGAAACTTCTCTCCAAAATAAGCACATGAACGGCTTTTAGAACTGTGTGTAATAGGGTTTTTATTCTGACCGCCCCAATCTCGTTGAGCCGCGTGTTTGCAAGTAGTGGTATGAGAGCGAGCTCTTTTGATGTGTGGACGGGAGTTCATTAGCAAGTTCCTTGGAGTAGTTCAGGCAATTAGGGTTCTTGCAAATTCAATCGACCAGAAAACCATTAAAGGTGATATCCATGTAAAGTCAGAATCAGGCTGTTGCCAGGCTCGATGAGTAAATACTGAACACTACAGAGGTAAGAAAATTCTCTTAATTTCAACATTACGCAGAGAAACGGCGTTTCATATACAAGTTAGCAGTTTTACGAGCTGGCAATACCTTTAGAAACGTTGGCGGGAGTAATGTTATAATTTGCGTCTTTTTCGGCGAGTTTTACAGTCCTATAGAAGTTCCTACTATTGGCATCGCCCTCGGCACTTCAAGGCCGCCCATAGTGGCTTATTTGGGTAGGTTTAACGCCCGCTTTTCCTACTACGGCACCACAGGCGCTGACACTGATGATACATGGAATGAAGATGGAGCACCGGTGGAATGAGATGGCGGGGCAAACAGGAGAACCCGGAGGAAACTCGCCCCAGCGCCGGTTCGTCTAGCACAAATCCCACATGCGGTTGCCTGGGATCGAACCCGGGTCACTTTGGTGAGAAGTGAATGGTCTAACCACTCGGCTACGGCGCGCCCACCCTTTAGTGTGTAGCTTAACATTTTTGCGACTGACAGCAACATGCATTTCGCCTTATTATTATGGAAGCAGTTATTTTTCAACCGTAAAGCCTGGATACGTCAGATGTTAGCAGGAATAGTTCAATAGTTGCCATTTTGAGTAATAAGACTCCAAAACAGTCGGCAACTCACTTCAAATACATTTAGCCTCCAATAAATTTATCACCAACTTAGGTGGTGTTGTTTATTCTCACATCCACCCACTGATACTTGGAGATACAGATCCCATAGTTCTTCAATGAAGCAGCTGACAGCAGATATACTGGAGAACGACATTGGAGGTGACGTCAAAAGATGACGCACATGCACCATCATCATCAGCTCGTTGAGCATTTTATCTTGGGTTGACTTATTTTGGCAGATTCAGATTATAACAGCAGTGTAACCACGGATAAAGATAAATGAGATTAACTTAATTGTATGAAATTCTATTTGCTTTATTATAGTAATGTTTTTCCAGATTCTATTGAATTACTATATACTGGAAAACAACACTGTTAATGATTAGCTCCATACCTTGGCATTTATTATTATACTCTCCTGCAACTCCTGAAGTACCCGATTCGGCAGGAAAACGGGAATGTTTCCCGTCCTCCCTCGAGTTCTGAGGTATGAGCTCGAGTCGGAATGTGTACATGAATTGAATGTTCATAATTAAAAAAAACAACGTGAACAGACAGAATAGCAAATAACTGAAGAGCATTTCGATCAGAATTGTTCCAAAACCGCCGATATGACCTTAGGTTGCATGTTAAGGGCCGCATATAAATGAAAAAGCTATCTAATATCGAGGGTTTACATAATAAATTTTCTTTTCCAAAATGTGAATTCATCCCTTGAAAACGACATTGATTTTCTTACCTGGAAGTACTATTCCATCCCAAAACTCAATGTGCAAGTTTCAATAGAAGTACTATTTTGAGATTCCCTGAATAGAAGAAGAATAAAATTAGTACCTAAGACGCGTGTCTGTGAATGTGAGAACATAATTCAAAAGTGGAAAGCTGGTTAAATACCGAACATAGTATTTAAGTCTGTCTTTCGAGAATGTGACACGTAGATTTTCTAGAAACCCCTTCACACATCAGGATACCATTTGCATGAAAATGTTTCGTTATTTTTGTTTTACCAAAATGGTTCGAATGAAATGCAATTGCTCGTAGATTTAAGATATGTTCATGACAAATAAAATGATATCCTGAATTTTCTGCTAGCAACCTATGATGTCCTCTTCATTCTGAATGACTTTTGTATAGCTGGCAAAACAAAGGAGATAAAATAAAATTTGTCTTCACAAAAATGTAGGTAGATCTCAGTGAAACTAAAATTAATTTCAAGTGCTTTTTTGTGACGTTAACCATTTCTAAGATATTCCTTGTTATTAGTTTAAACTATCGTGTGCTAAGTCGCTATTCATTTTTTCTTGTGTTCATGCAAGGAGCATGAAGTTTCAAATCCAGAACAGAGCATTTTAAAAATCTGACTAACGCTTTACCTAAAGCCATATGTGCAAATGTGTAATGAAAATTGGTCTCGATTAACAAGCAGAAGGGATAAGATTAAGCTTTTTTAGCTGTTTTACTGAAGATAGAGTAGTGAAAGCAACATGATACCGTAGTTCTCTTGTGTACGTCAGCTTTAGATGCCTTCTCCAATATCCCGATCTTCGATGGACCCGTTGCCAACTGCTCCAGTGGTGAATTATGAGATATTTTTCCCCGGGTATTTGGGTGGGCGGGTGTGAGGAAAAACAACACTGGAGATTAATGATGAGCTGTTTGAAACAAGTTATGAAGTATCTGAAGTCAGTGATCAAATTGTTCCTGAATCTTTTTTGAAATTGTACCTACTGACTTACACAATTCTGAATCTATATCTACATTTTATTGAAATACATCAACAACTTCCCACATTTGTGGGAAACTTGACAAACTAAACAAAAAGATAAATAATATTAGTAAGTCACTACACAAACGTTGGAGTTTAGGTTTAACAAAGTCATAATATAGTGATAGAATAGATATAGATGTGTGTGTATACATACTGCTATACAAGATGAATGTCATGCTTTTGTGATATATATTGAAATTATGTAATTATATAATTTTAAATATACTGTACGTACATTTTACAGAACTTCCATGATATAATTGATATTATTTTACAGGAAGAATTTTCCTTCTTTCGCACTTTTTCAATAAGCATGAGAACCACTTTCTCTTTACAGGTACCAACAGTAGTCTGCGTTCATGTTAACTTCCAACGACCATGGTGTCTTCTTTCAAATGCCATGATTCCCAGTTGTTTGAAAAACCAATTCTGAAAACCTAATGTGATAAAAAAGCCGATTACACCGTTCAATTCAGTGCAAAAACTTATTTGAGAACATGCATTTATTTGAAAACATACATTTGATGTAGAGCAGTGTTATAGTATCTGCTAACGTCTGAGGTATTAAGACTTTACGGCTTAGAGATAAGTTTCTGTAATAGTAATGAGGAACGTAATTTCCGCGAGTCACAGAAATGCTAATCGGAAAGTTTCCTTGGGACGACCGTTAATACAATCCCAAAATGCCTTATACGCTACGCACTGTCGATAATGAATCATAGTCACTTCTGTAGGCTTGTAAAACACGAACGAAAAAGACACAAATTTAAGAAATACACGTTCTTTTACAAACTTAAATTCCGCCTACCGCTTGAATCCCTATTAACGTTCCTACAGATGCGTATGTCACCAGCTTTCAGTTTTTCATGAAGCACATTTTTTTCCCTCAGTGATTTGCTGGGCATTGTGAATATAACTGATTTGCAGGTATGCCTTGAGATAGTGTTTTATAGATGATTTCATTAGCACCCTTATTTCCTTATTACTGGCTTAACTAATTGCTTTTTCTTAACACGGAAGTTGACTAATGACGTATTCTCATGAAGTGTAACACACACAAATTATTTATTGAAATTATTTATCTATCTCTTCATCTTTCCGGTGTCAACCATATCAGCTTTCCTTTGTTTTGTGTACCACAGACCCTTCCCTATTGTGTTGTTTAGGATAAATTTTTCAGTACTTGATACATTTTTGAAGTGTTAAAGACAAGATCATGTTATACGAGCCGTGTTTTTAAAGTAAGTACGATTTAAATTTTGGCACTACAGCGCTGCAGTCGAAATTCTGAGCATGCTCAACCTCCTCGACTCGTTAAGAAGCCAGACGCAGCTGTTAGTGACCATCATATTATTTTTTTTCCTATTGTTTGAGCGTTTCGAAATGTTGAAGCCAATCGAATGATGAGAAAAAACACTATTTACGGCTAATCACACTTTATTGCCTTCCAGTCAGCGTAGTGCTAACGTTACACTTAGATCATTTTTGTACACACTCAGAGCACAGAACAACTATCGAATCACAAATAAGAACCGTCGGATTACACTCGAACTCCTTATTCCAATACTTCACTATAAGCACGACTGGAACAACTACTACTTGCTACTTCTACTCCTCTTCGGACACAAGCGAGTCCCTCACATAGTTCTTTAGACAAAGGAAATGTTCCGGAAGGCGAATGATCGGGAGTGGCTGTGAGAGAACAGTCCAGACACCACACTGCTACATATTCTCCTTACATTCTGATTTGTCACCAAGGAGTTTTCATCTATTGCCTCGTCTGAAGAAATTCCTTGGTGGAAAACATTTCAACCACGATTACGTTAAAAAAGAGATGTAAACTTGGTTTTTATCACTTGGTTTCTTTGACAAAGACTTAGAAAAACTGGATTCCTATTACGATAAGTAGCTAAATAAGGGCGGCAACTAAGTGTAACGGTTGTGAAAGGTGTAAGGCTATGAATGATAAAATATTTGGAACTCCATCAGCTGCTCCATCAGCACCTATCCAGCCTGCATTTCACATCGTCCTCTTCCTCACTATCATACTGCTTGGCTGACCAACTTCTTTCAGGTCTTCATTCTGTCCGGTCCATAGGTTATCCAAGAGGGATCTGACCTTAGAAATAGGCTTGTAAATCCAATGGGGTGTACGTTCTTCATACGGGCAAGGTACTTAGAAGAAGAAAATAATGCTCTATTTTTTTTAATCATCCATACTTACTTCTAAAATACGCCTGGTACAAAGAGATTGGCCTTTGAAAGAGACTGTTTAAAGACCTGATGTCCCTCCAGCTTCCTACATCCCCATCCTATATGTCAATAAAACCTGAAATAAAGCAATTTCTCCCAACATGAAATAGATAGAAAAACAATCTGGTGCGAATAGGTTGTTGAAGACTTAAAAAATAAACGATTATGCACAACTCTTATTTTATTTTAGTACTCTTTAATACCAAATTCTGTTAAATCAGATGCTTTAATATACAAATCAAATTAACAAGCTAAAAATAAGAACAGTTCTGTAGGAGTAAGAGAATGTAATCTAACAGCAGAGCCTACCCCTACTCCCGAATGAAATTAACGCAACCCAGTGAAAATTACAAGGTTGCCCCATTTGTTAAAATGAACGGAAACATATCTCTTGACTAACGCTGTGTATGGCTGTAAAACCAACATCATTTCGCATCATGCCTCATGCCCTATGAATCTGTTGATAGTAATTATAGCTAGTTGGAATTTTAATTCAAATTAAAACGGGCGCACGTCCCGATGCTATTATTGCAGTGTTGGTACGGCTATCATAATGACGACCTTTGTTAAGTTTGTCACACAGTTCCACTTCAATATTAATGTGTCTGCTTGTGCAAAATTAGCTGCAATCTGTTTAGTTTTACCGACAGACATAAACAAATATTACTTATCAGAAGTATGAGCAAAATTGCGGAATTGTGTCCCTATTTGCAGGTTTCCGCAAAACTGTCCATAATTCTTCTCAATAGCTCGAATATTTGTGTGCATTGTGACCCTCAATGGTCCTGGTAGGCACCAGTTTTATTCAATTCTGGTGCTTTAGTGTTACATAGACACAGGTAAGTGAAAGAAAATATTTAAAGCGTTTATGAATTTCATCGAAATGAGTATTTTAACATGTAACAATCAGCATTGGTCCTTTTATATCGCGAATTGGTTCAGTTGAATAGTGAATTCAATAGTGTTATCATCCTACCGATTTAATGAAAGATTAACTGTTATATTACAAGTTGTCAATGAAAATATTATCTAACACCGCTAATTGAACCACTATTTGTTAAATGCTAACTTGTTACTTACATAACACATGACAAACGACATCTAGTAAAATCACTCACTAATTTGATATACAGTTTGCCATGATTTTATATTTTAAAAATTATGTGTAGTATAACACTATAAAATGTGTCTGTCTGTTCACGTGCAATCATTAGCGGTTGAAAGATCAAAATTTAAATTTTTTCCCAACTGTGTATTTGTTAGATTTTATTTCGTCCTTATACCCAAGGTATACTTTGCAGGACAGCATACATTTTACAGAATATATAGGAAACCTGTAGTTATACAACTATTTTATTAGTTTTGTCGCTATCTCTAAGTATAGTATGTAAGGTTAGTGGAATTCCAACCCAAAATTTGATGTTGAGTTTTTACTGTAAACATATGCTTCAAGTTCTCTCAGCCCTCCACAAATCATTTGCAGTTAAAAGTGTGTGAAAAATATAACAAAAAGAAAAGTGGATTAAATGCCAAACTTGGTGTTTAAGTTCAGTGTCTTTCAAAGTTGTGAAAGATGTGAAGATAAAGAAAATATTTCATACCAAATTATCTTATTGAAACGTTTTTGAACATTTTGATTTTCTCAAAAATGACTCCAACGATTTTACTGGAAATACTAAAGATTTTAGATACTTTTATGACAAATGAAATGTTTATCTTCAATTCTCTGAGAATTGTCTATGAAGACCTTTTTTACTTTTATGGGGTAAATCGATAAAGATAGACAAAATATTACTACGTACACAAAAAGTCTAGAACTCGTAATGCAGACTATTAATGCTCTTTTCGCCCCCCGTTTTTTTTATCAATTTTGGAGATGTCGGTGGTGTAAATGTTAAAATACTTAAGCTTTTATCTAAAGGAAAAGTCATTATCATTACAAGAAATAAAAATCAAGAATTTCTATGGTAGATTAGATAAGATATAAATAACTCAACTGTATAGATACATCAAGAGATTCCGAGAGGAAAGAGTATTACACAAAAATTTGGATAAAGAGCAAATGCAAGAAATAAGGACTGCGATGGAAGTACAAAGCCTGGAAGGAGGAGGAGGAGTGGAATGATAGGGATGATAGACGAAAAATAAAACTTTAGGAACAAAAGATTTGTAAATCGATATATTTAACAAATTATATCATCATTGATTTCAGTATCATCACCATCATCATCATCATCATCACTGTTATGTTTTAGGCTGGAAAATCTAACTTTGTTATGTGTAAAATGCAATGGAGGTATAGGATAATTCAGGTTTTGTATTCAAATAGTTGTAGCAGGTATCTGCCTCATCTCAGTTACGCTGCAGTTAGGAACATCCATTGCCGGTCACTCACAGAACTCAGTTCTGGAGAGCAACCATAAGGAACAGGGAATGTTTCTCCAGGATAGACCCAGGAGGATGGATATAGTAGCAGTGGGAAGAGAAGAGAAAACCCTGGGGAGCTGGCAATGAATCACCAGAGAGAGAGAGAGAGAGGGAGAGGGATGGAGGAAGAGAGAGATTTATCACACTTCACCTCTATTCTCTTCTCTCCTCTCTCTGGACCTCGGATGTTTGCTGGTCGGTCGTGATGGCCTACCCAGGAAATGCTCCGCGGCACAAGAAAGGACACAAAGGAGCCTGAGTCAACGATCGAACTTAAGGACGCTGTAAAAATCACACCGTCACTACAGAGTCGTAACAAAAATCACAGACTTTAGTGCACTAGTGCTTTCCCTTACTAGTTACTAGAAGCATTACCATCCATTTGATATCACCATTAGCCACATTTATGAACTATGTATATGTTAAACATCTTTTTGAGATTACATTTATATTGCTAAATTTGTAGTTTTCCTATCATGAGCTATACGCTGGAGTTTTCCCCTGTGTTTGTAGGCCCCTTTCACATTGATCCAAAAACCTTAATCACAGAGCTTTACAATTCTTTTTGTATAAATAGCGTACCTTTATCAAAATAGCAATTAAATTTATGCATATGCAGTTTATAGTTATGCATAATTAAATTCTTATCTACCCTTTTGTCATTTTATCGTCCATTTAAATCTTTGAATCACTTATTTTTCCATCAGGACGAGTTTTATCGTTATATAATTTTAAGATTTTTCACTTTATTTTTACGTTGTTTTTGCAAACTGCATCTAGAGCCAATTATTTCGTATTTCTATTTATAAAATTATTTTAGCTACATTAAATAATAACATTTATTTTGTATTATAACTGAAATTAGGCTGAAAATGTGCTTTCCTGTGACTTCTTAGACGAATGGGCAAAATTCAGATGAACACCGTTTTAAGGCACAGAACGTACTCCGCTAAAGTACACCTCCTAAATGTACGACTCGTTTACTCAGAACGAATTTAGGGTTTAAAGTCGATTTTATAAACCTTTTATTATAGTGCATTGCAATTCAGTAAGCGCCTCTAATAAAATTGACTTGTCGTATGAGTACACCAATAACATCGGCTAAAACAAAAATGGCGGATTCTTGTACTTAGAGCCCGGTTTGGCTGCAATATACTAAAGGCACGCCTCATCCACCATGGAACCGTACAGCCAAGACGCACTTATTATTAAATAATGGTTTGTTTAAACGTACGTCTCGTACATCTCAAATAACATGCGTAATATCTTTTGTCATTTAAGTAATAATGGTTAAACACTCAGTAAAGGATTAAAGCTGTCGTAAAAGGCTAAACTGGGCCTGAAAAGTCGCGAAACGGCAATGGCCTGGCGCCCGGCACACTGGTTCTACGGTTGAACCCGGACTTTGCTTTCAGTCAAGCCTCTCAATAGCTGAATAGAATTATGACGGTATCCTGCGCACTTACGCCAGTGACACTGGTTCGCGTCTCGGCATTGTACAATTTGTTATACTGATAAAACTTGGAAACCGAATTCACAATAATCTAGTTTTAAAGTCCATGAGGTCATTATAATTTAAATAGTTTTTGATGATCTGTATTTTGTAACAGACTAGGTGTAATTACTTCTACCCCACTGTACTGGCATGGTGTAGTGTATTGTTATGAATGCTTACTCCCTTCATTCTCCACGCGTAAGCTGTCCTTCATGATAGTCCGTCACGATGTGTTCGACAGATGGTTACGTTGAAACAAGAACCAATCCACAAGCAGCTTAGATATTAAGATATTATAATAGACAACAATACCATAAAATGTAAATAAGACAATTACGAATTAAAATAACAGCTTTAAACATAATAATTGTTCTGCGAAAGCTATTTTTGAGTATTAAAGGGTGAAAAAATTACCACATGCAAAATATTTGAACTACTTTTGCAGCAGGTGGATTACTTACAAATTGTGCACTCGTTCCAACTGACCTTTCTAGTAACTTGAGAGGTAAACATTTAGTTTAACATATAGTTTTCGTAACTCCCAATGTACATTTGCAGCAGCTGTCAGCTCTCTAATTACGAGTATATTAAAATGTCATGCGATAACATCTGTATTAGTATCAATTTCGTCGAGTATGTAACCAAAGACATCAAAGTTAAATACTTGGGTAGAACCTAGCATAGGGACCGATATTTTCATGTTAGCATATAAAATGCAGATTGCGTAAGGGATAGATGACTCACTGGTATAGTTCCAAAAGTTGTAGATCAATTGCTACATTGTTGCATTATTCAGTGCTCAGCTCCATTAATATTTCAGTCTGGCTTAAGTAAAATACAACCCCACGCTTTAATTCACCTTTCACCACTTTCTTATGGGAACTCCAGTATAAAATTTGACAATTTTATTTGTTTATTTGATTTTGCACTGAAGCCGTATGTTAAGGTTAGGTGATTGACGTAAGAATGTAGTTAGGCGTCCCATTTTAGGAGATATAGGTTTCTATGGCAAGACGGGTGTTGAGACGTGGTGCGCGTGGGTGAAGCCTTGGTCACGCCTCCCACTGGATACTCAGGACGTGATGTATCAAAAGGCACAGTACAAGAGGAGAACCGCCTCGAAAGGGTGTAACTGGAGGTTAGCTAGACGCACCCCCCGTCGCGATCTACCCGGGCAAATGCCAGAACTTCTCCATCAGGTGATACCATCTGCCCCTTCTCTGATCGGGCACATCTTCTGCAACCCCACATGACATGTGCCCTCGCAGTTGGACTCCGTTCTCTCTCTAAAACAAAGCAATGCTACAGCCCATTCAAAGGCCACGCGTAAGGGATTAGCAGGGATATCCAAACCATTCCCTTTTAACAATGGGGTACATCAGTAACTATCGTCGTATGGTGATCGAGTGACAACCTTCTATTTCGGAGGGCTCAACTTTAAATTTGGGCTAAAATACAGAAGTTAATTCTTATTCGGAAGTTTCTGCTTATGTATGAGAAAGGAAATATTGCATAACATTCAGTTCCATAGATCTCGGTCTCATTTCAGAATCCATTTTACATAGGATTTTTAGGTAGACCATCTGCAGACTTCAGTTAACAGGCTTTAAGGCATCTATAAAACTTCTTGGGCTTCTTATGTTAGTACAATTCCAGGTCTTAAATGAAATGGCTGCTGGAAGAGAAATATATGGGCAGAAAAGATTTAGTTTCTTTCAGGAACCTGAGTTACATCTCTAAATTGAGAAAAGTATCAGAAAGCTATTCGTAAAATATATCATAAAAGAGGCAGCAAAACCTCGTACCAGAGAAAACAGGCAAGTTGTCACGTGACTCGAGGTGAAGATCTGTGGTATTGTAGAGGGAGATGCAAATAAACACTCTATCCCCACCTCTTACCCATGAGGCCACGACACATAAACAGTTGAAGTGCATTAGTGTTATATTAGACCGGGAAAGCAAAAAATTTACGAACGGGCTGCACGGCGTTTTGCCTGTCCGCATCCTCAGCGTTCGTTCTCTCTGCTACTTCATAGAAACGCGTAGATAAAACCATGCAACATTTTTAAAACAACTTATCAACTGTATGAAAGGTGGTGCTGGAAATGGCCACCGTCGCTTAATGAATCATGTCAGTTCGCCAGTGTGCTGTAAGTTTGTTTTACGGTAGTCTCACTTCCAAATTCGTATTATGCTTGTTTCAGTACTTCAGAGTACCAAAGCATTCTTACTATAGTTTATCTGCAAACAAACTTGTAACGTTGTGGGTTAATATCCTATCCATCTGCACCTCCAAGAGCTACAAAGAAAGGTGGTTATACACATTCTGCGGATGTATACCTACGGATGACGTAGCAAGTAAACGTCCAGTGAGAAGGGAACAAACTGCTTATTAAAATTCTGGTCACTGTGCAGTTGAATAATGTAATATAATTATGTCGTTTTCATTAACGATTAGTAGAATGCTGCCGAGTAAATGATGAGTAACAGAAGTCAACATTTTCTTTCAGACTTCTCTATGATTAAATACTATTGATACTACAACAATCAATTCATTTATTCATATCTGTCCGGTTCAGGATATGAGCCTAGTTTTTAGTACCTTTTCCCGAAATTGAAGAACTCAGTCATTGTTGTGCAACTTATTTTACAATACAGTGCACTCCAAAGTTCAACGAGCTTGCTCCAACATTTCTCCAAGGTCGTAATTCCCTCTTGCTAGTCTTTCTTTGAGATTTACCTTCTCACTTTTCTCTTCATTTGATCTAAATTTATCTTTCAGCAAGTTTTGAGTTTCCAAACAAATAGTAATCTCAGAGAGTAGAATCAGATGGATATGCGGAAGCATTTCAAATCGTGTCCTGAGCAATCATTCAAGTCTACCTGTTTACTGCCAGTAAAACAATACTTTGTTGGCCCTTTTCGAAAATAATCAATGATCTCTGACTTCGCTGTATGCAACATTCTCCAGTAACGTTTGTTTCCTTCTCTAACTACTCAATTCAGAGAACGTACTGAAGCCATCACCTTTGTGGAGGAAGAAACGCATTTCAACTTTTTCGGAGACGGTTGCCTAAATGCGAGCACTGCTCAAAAAGCTAATCTGTATCAGCCTAATAATATTATAATTAGATTATATACATGTATCGATTGTTAACATTTGATGGGTTCATACAATACACACTCGTACAATTACTATTGCCGTTAAGAAGTTGTTAAAATATAGCATTTATTTCTTCCCGTGTACAGGTCAAGTCTTGAATTTTTATCTATAGTACACATCAACCTAAGGTTTTTTAATTTTAAATATGATATATCATGCCTTTTGCGCCCTTTTATACATTTTTTGTATTCTAGCTTTTCTCTAATTAATGTAGTATATTTACGCTTTTACTAAGATATCTCTAAAGTCTTAATACCTCAGACGTTAATAATGAATAATTAATAATTATTACCATTATTGCCACAAAACACAGAATCCGATGCATTCTTCGTAAGTATTTTCAAATAATAGATTAATTTTCGTATGAGTTTGTGTATGCCGCAGAAAGAGCATTGGCAGAACCAAATCGCGTCCAAAGATTTGCTATCACTCAGAATGCTTGTGTTTAGTGACAAACTATGAATTAATTTTAGGATATTTATTCACGGAAATTAACACTTAAGAACACACATACAAGTGTTGAAGTGCTCACTGGTAATTGTCTGTGAGTTTGTACATCGAAAAGCTAAAGTTTATTAATCATGTGTCGTATCTCAAAGGAAATTGTTGCTTTTCGCAGTGAGAAACTCAATGCATCAGTACGAATGTGGTCTATTGTATGGGAGTTTAAGAGCAAATATCTTCAATTTTCGAGAGTCTATAAATCGATAACATTTTTTTTCATGATTACGAATAGTTCGCAACGATGCAACAAATTTAAAATACATTTAGTTCTTCTAAAATGTAGCAGCAATCTGCTTTATTTGAAAACCCTGTTCCGAAACTAAGAAATTATTAAAATTACTATCTCCAAAATGCCCTGGATCTTCCAACATCCCATCTTGCCTGTGGTCCATAAATGAAAGCTTTTCAGGGCAGGCGATCATGAAGATATTCTGCTTACGTGGTTTAACCATTTATTCCCATAGTTTTAATGTCATAAATAATATCACTGTTACGTTAAGTCGTGGTCTTATATCTTTACTCCTGGTCTACTACTCGTATTACACCAAGAGCTGATCTTGAAAGTCTCATTTCTTCCTTAGGGCACATGTTTTCATTGATTTCCAGAAGTGTCTTGCCATTAAACTGTTTAGCATAAAATGTATAAGCACAATTTAAACGATCTGGAAAGAAAAATAAGAGCGTCCCAATTATCTTTCGGACAATTGCTTCCTTTCATCTGTGAGGCTCTGAAAACTAGGTCATTTCTACTAATTATTGTGTTTGGCAGTGACAAATGGATAACCCAGTTATTCACATCTGTTAACTGGTTGGTGAGTTAAATAATTTATTACAATATAAAGAGAACGATTCAGTTATGAAATTTAGCAAAATTTCGATAATCTTTCTAAAATATTTCTTATACTAGGCATTATTGCGGTGAAAGAGTCCTAACAAGTGAGCGGATTAATGCAGGAAAAACAAATTACTGCCACCCAACTTGCGGTATGACACCTACGCGGTCAGTTGACGTCCAGAGGTCAGGCAGTTTAAGGCATTTTCTGCAAGGAAATTCTTTCCTGGAATGCTCGTCACGACAGTATGATTAATCTACGTGGAGTCTCATTAATTTGTTGCAACATTTTTCAGTTATGCTTTCTAAAATGCTTGGTCCATTTTATTTCATTGACAATCACTTCCAACCAAGCTATGGGTAAAAAAGAAAGAGAAAGATACAATATAACTGATGTATTACACTCATAGCCAAATCTTAACTGCTAGTCTTTGTGCGATGCCTTTGAAATTGAATTATATTTTTCCAGGGCATAAAAACCAATAGGGGCTTCGTATTTGAAAAAAAAAGTATGTGAACATTCAAAGCAATAACAAGGAATATCTCGAAAAAGGCTACTTGACAAATTGTGTGCTTTAAGGAGTAATGTAAAATTTTGTCTTATCGTTCACCAGTTATGCAGAGGTTATCGAGAATAAAGAGGACTTCAGAGGAAATTCAAGATAATTCATGAAATTATCTTAAACAAATGGTGTTTTAATCAAAATGGTTAGAGTAGTTTTGAGAAAATCAAAATGTAAAGAGTAGTCTGGGATAGAAGTATTTTCTTTAATACCTTAGTGTCATATCCTTGGAACATGATGAATTTAAGTTTAAATTTTGGTAGTCACTCGACTTTTCATTTTTGAGTTATTCTGTTCACACACAATTTTCTAAAAATACTTTGTTTCAGATTTAAGGGGCTCAAACACCCGATATTAACCTAACGAGTGCGATGCTAATACCCAGCGTATGAAAATAAACAGCACGGCTGGCCCCTTCGATGATGTAGATGTACCCCTGTTTAATAATTTGCAAGGCTGGGGTTCGAACCTCGGGAGGAATGCATTTTAAGATATACTCACTTCCGTAAAATCTAAGATTTACTCGGTTGAATTACTAAATAACTTAAAGTCCGGGAATAGTAGAGGAAAAAGTATAATTTAGAAACTGAGTGAATAAACTTCACTTCGTGGTTAATAAGGTAGACAAAGTTCATAACGGCGGATAATCATCTTAACAATGCTTTTTATGTATTCACTTTCCTCTGAAGCGTTGGTGTTTATAGCCCTGAAAATTATAAGGCGATTGTGTTATTTGATTTGAATTTAGACAGCCCTGTAAGAGATATTAATGTCAACGTAGTCGCTATAAACTCTGATATCTTGCAGGCAACATTTGGTACAATAAGGTTACTGTATGACAGAAGATGTATTGCCGACACCTCTGCCGTATGTTGCCGCTGTCAATCCCTGGAACATGCTGTAAATATCCACGACAAGAACAATATGGTAGATGTACGAATGATACCAGAGACAAAAGTAACCTTGGGAGAGCTATCTGTCGAGTCTGAAGATTAATATTTCATAGAGAAGAAACAAAACGTTATGTGCACTGGCATCACGATTTGTTCACGTAAATTTATGATTACCTTTTGCAATCTCTTGGGCGTAACGCAGAAGGTTCCCCCTCCTGAAACGTGGCATCGACATCGCCGCGGGTAGCTGATTGAGTAGCTCTCAGTTAAAAACTTGTCAAAAGGGAATAAGCGATTCATTGTTTCTCTGCCCAAGTGTTAGTGAAAACGTATTGTTGAAAATCTCTCTATCTCATATCCTCTGTAAATATAACATGCATCGACTTCGTTTGGCTTCCTGCAGCGCACATGGGTTTGATTCCTGATGGAGTTATATCTGCAGATGTAACAAGTTGGGCACTTGTAGGTTATAGAGGTAGAATATATGCAGATAGACATAGCTACAGTGAAGAACTAGCGAATCCTTGGCCTTATTCATTCTATATTTCGGTCCGTTAAGGTAGCTCAGAAATGGCTAACACAAGCATTACCATGGAAAACCGAACATCCACGATTTGAATTACGGCATTTAAGGCTAAATTTTGTGAAAGCTGAGTTCTAAGGTTATATTATAGAAGTCAGATCCACAAGGCAGTATAAAATAATGTTGGAACAGTAAATTAGGATATTAAAATACATTGTTAGTAAGCTTTATTTGAGCACCAAAATTGAATATTGGGTGTAAAGTCACCCACAAGGAACAAAGTATAGTAGTTCTGGGGGTATAAATCTGCAGAAATGTTCAAACTTTAATTTAGGGCTACACTGAGGCAAAAATTGCAATTGTACATTTTTTAATGAAATGCACTTGATTTACTTTTAAAAATGAAACACATAAATCTGGTAAAACAACACCGTGTTAGGTATATCATCATTCTGGCACTCTCTAAGTGGTCGAAAGGGATTTGAAGTTTTCAGCAGTGATAAATATGAACTAAGAATTTAGAATTTAAGGTATCGAAATTTCATACGTTTTCAACATTTCGATATTTTGTTTTAATTCTGGCTTTTTTCTCTCTATCATTTGGTTCAATTATCCACATTTGCCTTTTTACTACTATTTTTATTCTATATTGAAATTTACCACGATACCTTTTATAAGAGACTGATGTCCAAATAGTTGCCCTTAAAACTACATCATTAATCATTATCATCATCCTCATCATCGTCATCGTCATCGTCACCACCAATACATCATTATCATCATCTCGTTTCCTACATCGAAGAGAAATTTCTGGAAGAGTACAGTTGTTGATGTAAGTAATTCAGGTAACGTAGAGAAGTTCGCAATTGTTGAACGTATTCTGATCTCGTTATGCGATGCTTCTTGCATTCATTGCTGCCGTTTGCCGCTGGACAAACAAATAACGACTAAAGACATCAGTTCACATACAGACATATTTCTTTCTGGCTTTTAGAAGAATGCAGGCCATGCGCTACCGTTCAAAAGTCTTGCAACACTGTAACAATAAAAGAGCTTCATAGAATAATATTTAAGACATGCAACGTGTAGATATAAATTGGAATAATGGTAACTCCAAATGATAGGTTTCCTACAAACCCCATAGCTTTTTCTCAGCATCGGGAAAATCTATCTTTCTGATAATGATTTTTGAACATTATCACAATAAGAGTCAAAAATATGTAATTTTACTTGTTTTGCTTCGTGTTACGTTTTGATGAAAAATATTCATTATGGTTTATCACCGCGAAAATAGGATCCAATAAGTTGTAACGACTAATTTATGCTTGTCTTCAACGATCTGCTGCCCCGCACTGAGGCTACAAGAATCTGCGCGCAAAACCACACTAAAGAAAGCTTGCAACCAAGATTGCAGGTACCGAAGAGAAAATCGGCCGCTGTTACGCTTCATTTCTTTTCCAGTGATAGGTGGGGGGAAGCTGAAGACATAAACGTTCACATTTTTGTAAGTTGACTCCTTTAATACTTTTTAAATACTAATATATGCAAGCAATTGGATATTATTAGTGGTTCACTCTAATTTTCAAATTTTTTTATTATGAAACATAGTAGAGAAAGTCGAGACACGCATATTTTTATTTTCGACCTACTTTCACTAAAAAATTCCAGTTTGATCTGTTATACCAGTGTAATAATGGCCCGTGGTAAATTAAAAATATAAGCGCGTAACTAAAGCGTTATGACAATTTAAATGCCAGCACAAATATTAGGCTTGTTACAGTCTTTATATCTAATGAAAAGATTACGATTTTAACTTGGGGGATGGTTCTGAACATCCATTCAAATATGTCAAGAGATCTGTTGAAACTAAGTACAGCCTAAAACAAAACAAAGGAGTAGCAACTGGAGAGGGAGTTCCATTCGGAAAACTAGGAAGCACTGGCTGACGCGATTTCATACCACCCAACGTTGATTTTAGACCAGCCGGCGGTAACTTCAAAGTTATGCGATGGATAGGATGAAGACTTTCAGTTTGGTTGTATACATGTAAACCGATATACTTGATATGTATATTTTTCTGTTTTATTACTTAAACTTTAATTTGTTAAACGTACATCAATATTTTCCATTTATAAGGCATCTATTAATTTAATACATTCGTATGCAAAAGTTGAAACAAATTAGGTACTGTTTTCATCTACAAAATAAAGGCCACATTAGTAAGAATTCTAAAGTGAAAAGTAAACCAAATAATATTCAATTATGTAATATTGGATGTGGAAATTCTCAGTCTCATTCTTCATTTATGAATGGCGTTGCCGTGATCATACACGCTCATCGTCTTACGTTAGTGAACTTTGCTAGATACCCTCGTGTCTCAGACTACAATAACACCTGAAGTCCCGTATATAGGCTACCTGACGAACGAATCGTTATCTATTACCTGCTATTTTCCAGGGAAGGGACGTTCGTTGTCAACCTAATTCGTTCCAAAAACATTTTTCCACTGTTCAGTAGAACACTTCAGTCTAGAGGAGGTTGACTTTTTCAAACGAATAGAACGGCAAATGGGAATACAGGGGCAACTGCTGAAGAGTGGAGAAGCTCCTAGAAGTAAAAGAGTAAGATTTTGAATAAACTGAGCACGATAGTTGGTTACACAATTTGCACATTCCAGAATTTTCAGTTCTTGCTCTTGATCAAAAACCAATTTCACTAGTTCGGAACAGTTCCCAAAATGCTGAAACCGCAAACTGGAAATTTAGAACCAGTCTCTTTCATAATGGAATGCCACTTTGGTATTAGGCATGCTCAGATAATTCAAAATTGATTCTGGATCGTGTTGAAACAAACTTTTTACTTCTCTAGATCGAATCACACAACCTTGCATCGACTCTTTGCACAGAAACACAGTTACAGATGATCACAGGTTATATCGTTTCGCATTTGCAGAAGAAAATGTCACCTTAACGGGAACGGGGTTATATTCACTGACAAAGTGACAATCTACAAATTGGCCAGAATAACTGTCTACCGCTCCAGAACATGCTGGGGTCACTATTACGAGATGATATAGATACGTTGTAGCTTGATGCCGTATTAAATATGCCAGCAGTATAGAGATATTCACAAAAACGTCATGGATCCTTCTGTAAAGATTGGATATGCCAATGGAGTGATTGTGGAACAGGGTGTACGGAATTCAATCGCCGGGTTTCAAATAGGTTCTAGTAAGGCAAGATTAATTAAACTCTTTGCTGACCAGGATTCAATTTTACTGAAAATATATGGGTAGAAGTGAGGTCATTTTGCAGTTAGATTGACATAGATCACATACAGGATACCTGGAAGAAAGTGTCCTCTCGTGAAATGTTGACCATCCATGCCAGGTTAAGTGATAGTCAATTGTTTTAAGACCTGGTTGCTATGCGATGCCTTTGAAATTCCGTTTTCTTTGTAAAGCTAAGAGATGGGGAAAAAATATATTTCTATTTAAGAAAAGCAAACTCAAATACTTAAAGCCATGGGTGTCGCTAAGGTTGGGCAAGGGAGGCCGTGCCCCCCCCCCTCCCCACCCCATTGAAAATGAATGCATTTAATGTGCAGTCAAATACTATTAGACTATTGTTTTCATTTTTATGTAGCACAAACTAATACACTTATCCACAACAAATACTATAACTCATATTTTTTTTTACAGTTTTTGGCAACACAATACAGCTTAATGTTGGTTGACTGCAAACTTTCAGCATGCGGCCCACCTCTGAAAAAATACGCCTGCCAACGCCCATGCTGTATTCCCATATTCACTTTGCACCTACAAGAAAATTAGCAATAAGATATTTTCTGAAAATGCTTATGTCGATTAAAATGAAGCAGACAGACAAACAAGCTTTTGCAAGAATAGTTTAATAATGAACACAGTTCTACATAACTATATTTGTGAACAGAGTTAACTATACTAAAAGTTTGTATCGCAATAAGCTACGCGACGATCACTTGATGTATCTTCTAAGGCTACGCACTTCGAATTTGTCACCAAATATTGATGGACTTCTGAAATGTAAGCAGTATCTAAGAAGTCACTAATGAATAGATGTTTATTGTATAAGATTTGAAAGTGCTTTCACAAATCAAGCGCAACAAACATGTAACCAACCCGCCACTGCAGTACAATGTACGTTTGAGTGTTAAAGAACGGTCCGCGTAGTGTGGAATCTACCCCCTTTCGCAAGGTTGAACACCTAGTTATAGTATGTCGCCGTGACTCTCTTATGGTGCTGCTGCCATCGGTAGGCAACCATGAGTGTATGATTATGAGCTAAGTCACTGTATTCCCAGATGCAACTGCTATAACGACTATTGAACCTAGTCAAAATATAGACATAAATAAAACTACTATGGGCATTTAGACCACAATCTACGCTCTCCTGGAAAACATAGGATTTCCATTCTTTCTTTTGTCGTTACAGAAAAAAAAAAAAAAAAAGAAAAAAAAATTCCATGAAGCTCGTCGCAAAATTTGTCAAGAATATAAAGCAGTGGAATTTTACTAAAATCTGATGTTAGACTTATGAGCGGTAGTGTAGTTGGGGGAATAGGTGGTTCCTGAAGGTCGGTTTTCAGTATGCAGGAACATCTGTTCAAACGAAACTTGGACATTTTGCGGAATGCCTACCAATCTTTGACATATTGGTCCCACCACTTAGTAACTTATTAAATTTTCTGGCCAATACGGTAAGAATTGTAATGACTGAAGAGTAAATCAAACAGACGTTGGGACCACCCAGGTATTTCCTTGCTCTGTATGCCACTTGCAGAAGAAGCTGAGGGGAATTCGCGATGAGTTAGTTCCAAGCTCTCGGAGGGCGTAGCCTAAAACTTGCATATATTCAGCTTTCTCCTTTAGGCATGAGGCCACGGAGGATTGGCACCGCTTGGCCCAATATGGCAGACAGCAGTAACTACTCATTTCAACGACACCGTCTCAGTTGTGAGGAGTGCATTGGATGCATAACTTGTTCAAGAAAAGTACTTGTGAAATGTCCTATATTTCCTTTAATCAATAGACACCCCAATCTAAGCCCAAGGTCCTGTTCTGACTTCCATGTTCAGGGTTAGGCCTTATTTATATAAATCTATGATCGTGAAGCTCATTTGGACATCTCAAAATTAAGCCTCTTTGGGTTCGTTCGTATTGGTGTTCAGGCATGTGCAGGGTAAAGGTAAAAGGAAATCATAAACTATGAAAAACAATTTTTAGTTTCCCATTTAATGTGTTTATTTTAGTACTGGATTTGTTTCCAAGATATAAAAATGTAGTAATCCGCGGGATTCAAAGTATTCTGTGTCCATTTTTATGTTCTCCAAGCTAAACTAATTAAGCTCCAGCACAACAGCCCTTACCAGGCCAAGTCTACCGCTCGGCCGCTGTGTCCCCCAACTTTGACCACTACAGGTGCCATTAGTGGGGTTTAGGACTAGAGCAGGGGTGTCAAACAGTACTCACCAGGCGTGAGAAAATTTCCCCTATTTTCCCTCCCTCCGTGATGATCAAATCGGAAAACGGGAAAAACAAAGCGAAAACCGGTTCTACTAGCGCGTGCTACTGCAGTTAAGGAGGGGTAGACCCCTCTCTTCACACCCTCGGAGTGACGTTTGACATGCCTGGACTAGAGTGTCGGACAAGCTCAGCGCCCCGGTCTCTCCGAGCCGGTTATGCGGTCTTCACGATCAGGGACCACTACTTTTCAATCAAGTATCTCCTCAGTTCGCCCCCAGAGTCTTAACGAGGCTGAGTGCAACCTGAATCAGCGGGAGAAAACCCTCACTCCGGTACTGGGAATCGAACCCGGATCTCCTACTTAGTAAGCAGAATTGTTTATTTCTCTGTTATGTACTTATACTAAGCACAATCAACAATTTGATAATGGCATTTTACCAGAAATACATGTTTTGAGATTTCCTGAATCAAAAAATAGCACTTTTAGGAAAAGATCTGTTGTCCCTGAATACAAAAACAAAAACCGGTTAAATACCAACCTTAGTACTTAAGTGCAGCATCTTCTAAGGATGCAACACGGAGGTTTTCAAGAAAATCCCTCACCCACACTACCCTTTACATACAAAATGTTACGAAAATTTTCAATTTCTCAAAAAAGGATATAATGATGTTGATTAAAATACCGTATATTTAAGATATCATGGCAAATTAATTGGTAAACCATAAGACAGAGAAAGTCTTACGACACAAAAATGTAATTATCAAAGACACAATTTATGTAAAATATACATTTTTGTGGAGTCAACCATTTCTGAGAGACTGTTTACTTTCCATTGAATAACCTGATTGTTTTAAGCTTATATGCATTTATTCAAAAACACCAGTACAACGCCTTTTCCACTCATTTAAGTGCTTCGTCCTAGTTGGTATATTAAATAATGCGGACGACAAATGTCATTCCTGTTTAACCCTTTGATTTATTTCTTCTACTTTTTCGTTACCCGATTCAGCATTAATTTCCCACTTCTCCACGCTTGTACATTGGCTACATATAAACCACGGAGTATGAAATCTTCAAAATTGTAGAGGCCAACAAGACCTCTTCATATGGTATATAAGAACCTGGTTAATATCTCAACACTTAAATAGAACATAACGATTGCCTAGTATGAAATATCAAGTAGATACAAATGGCGATTCAGGATATTACCTCAGAATCTTCAAAGATTCAAGGAGCACAGACCAACAGCTGTATGTAGGTATTGGCGACGCCCGACTTTGCCACTACGTACCTATCTGTCCTGTTTACCTTACTACAAGGCTTACGCATATTGATTGCTTCATCTATAAATCCTGTTTGTATAATATTCTGATGTTGACTATTTGGAAAGGCTGTTAAACTCTCGACGCAGACAAAATGGTTTCTCTGCTAGATGCGGTGAAACGTTTCAAAGCAGATGTGCTCAATGTTTGTTTTTGCCACCAATGCAATGTACACAAAACTTCAATCCGACTCGTAAATTATGGCTGCTATCCCAACAATACGTCAAACACTTTTGATGATTTCGTACTGCTGTTGCATGCCTACAACAAGGCTAAAATTTAAACCCTATGTTTGAATATTTTCCAGAAGAGATAATGCGTTCTTAGGAACAGAACTCTTAAGAATTTTCGGGAATAAACTAAATATTACCATGCACAGCTATAATAACTTTCTCTGTGCCTTAAGATTAAATTTTATTCCGGATTTTATTTTCTGGCGTAGGAAAATCATGACTCCCATGGTGTTACTATGTTTTGTATGAATATGTAATATACATGACCCGTTCGGATCATTAACAGTAATCTTTTTGAAGCCCTAATAATTCATATAAGCAGCAGAAATAACAGCGATATCCATTACAAGAACCATCCATGCGATACTTTGTCAGTGATACAAAATGACTATGTATGACGAATATTTCTTCTTCTTTGCATTTAGGCTAGTAGCCTGTTTCACCAGAAAAAGAACTCCTCCATCTCATTTTAGGTCTTCCAGATTACGTCTTCCGTCTGACATTCCGTCTCTGGCCTTATTTACTAACCTATGAGGTCCCATTCAGTCCGCATGGTCATTCCATTCTTTCCTTCTATCTACCCACTGTAATACAGTGTACTTTACAGGAATTTCTTATTGTTACATTAGGTACTCCATCCCATCTGGCTTTATCTCGTATTTTTCGTAATATTGTGACTTTTTGGTGGGTGTAAAAAGTAAAGACGACAGATATAGTCTAGATAAAGAAACACTTTTATTTCCGTAAACAGTAACTTTTTACACTCGTTGCAACAGCAAGAAAGTCTTTTTCCATTCACCAACAGCACGGCTCCGAACAACAACTGTCCCTTCTCCGTCGGCACGACTCCTCAACGCTTCACATACGTCTCTTCTTTCCGTCGGCACGACTACTCAACGCTTCACATACGTCTGTCCTTTCCGTCGACACGACTACTCAACGCTTCACATACGTCTGTCCTTTCCGTCGGCACGACTACTCAACGCTTCACATACGTCTGTCCTTTCCGTCGGCACGACTACTCAACGCTTCACATACGTCTGTCCCCTGTCTGTCGCACTTTACCGCTATTTATATCTCCCAGGCACTATTCTGGAAAGTTCAGTTATTGCGGTGAAATACAAAGCAGAAGATTCCCGAAGTCTCTATCCTTTTCTCTCTTTCGGCAAGCGCCCCAACAATGCGGCCATTCTCTGTCTCTTTCCTTCGGCTCCTTTGCGGTAGTGCCGACAATAATGCGATGGGCGACACTGCTCCCTCCTCAAGGCTGGTCGTTAGGCCAGGTAGGCGACTGGCTGGGTCCCCCCTCCCCAGTGCGGCAATCAGATGCGGCGGGCGCGGTTCATTTCAGTTACACAGAGTAGTTTTTGTGATTTCAGGTCTAGTTTCCGCAACATATGTCTTACAACTGTTTTATAGATCTTAACTTTGGTTTCTCTTCTCGGATATTTATTTTTCCAAATGTAATTGTCAAGGTATCCTGAGACAGCTGTAGCCCTACTAACCTGCTCTCTAACATCCTATTTTAAAAATCCACATAACCTATGGTATGTGTTCTTTTAATTGCAATTTTCATCTCAATGGACACTTATTTATTGTTAAAACTTTTATCTTTAATGGATTAATACACATTTCTTACTTTTCTCAACTCAAAGAGAACTAATGTATTTTGTAAATTGTCTACTGTGTTGCTTATTAGAACATCTGCACACGGAACTAAATTTATTGGTCCTGTATCTAACGCATATGCATAAATTCTTCTCACCTGCTTACTTATACCTACCATTAAAATTTTAAAAAGGAGAGGGCAGCAGAATCCCCGTCTTTCTTTTATTTATTGGAATTTTCTTTGTAAGTGACCCTTCTATTTTAAGTTTCGACTTCAGGTAAATTGTGTTTGTTCATTATACCGAAAGTTAGTTTCAACGTATATTATAGAAGGCTTCATTTAAGTCTATAAAACAATAAAATATTAACCTATTATATTCTAGAGCTTTTTGTATTATTTGTCGGGCAATGAATACCTAGAGCATGTGTGCGTGAACGACTTGTGCGAAATTCCTGTTGTTCTTCTCTTAAGCACTCATATGATGAATGCAAGTTTTTAAATTTCTATATAAACATGGCCGAACAAACACCTGAACAATAATTCATTTAATTTGTTCTAAAGGAATCCACCTTAATATATGCTTGTTTACTTTTAGGGCACGTAAACTTTGACTGGGCTTTGTTGTTGTTGATCAAAATGTTCTACAAAAAGAGCTCATATTGTCTCATACCAAAACGGTTATTTAAATTTCATAGAATTAATCTGCAAAATGTCCAACGTACTTGTATGATAGGAAATGTATAAGTTTTATTGCCTTTACTTCTACGTTCTTTATAAATGTACTAGGTATATTGGTATTTTACAAACGTTTTAAAATTTTTCTCAGATATAAACAAAAATATAAGTATAAAAATATCTTATGTACACCAAGGTAAAATCACTAAATTTAAATAAATTTAAGCATACAGAAATAAATCTTAGTTAACACAAATTCAAGCAGGTACTTAAAGAGATGCCGGATTATGGACCGAAAAGGGAGTGTTTCATCTTTTATATGGAGTCCCGTCGTTCTTCAGTTCGCCGCCTTGCCTTGTCAGAAAGGGCGTGGCTGTGTTGCTCTTTCTTTTATTTTACTGCTTTGATCGAAACGTTCCGACATCGATGCCATTATGCAAACCACATTTGGAAGAGAAGTTAATATACAGACGACAGTTTGCTTTTCTTTTGTTCTTCGCTTCCTTTTTATTTGGCGTGTCGAACTCTGTCATCAGACATAATGTGTTGTAATGAACTGCAAGTTAAAGTTCATTAGGGAAATGTGTGGTGTACAAGAGGCTTTGTTCTATACAAAGCATTGCACAATTCAAAAGTAAAAGTTATTTTGCCTTATTTGCTTCTGCAGGCATTTGAAGTTGAATAACTCGAACTTTATATGCTGGTTTTGTTGATTTGTTTATTAGTTTAATTTTATGTAATCCTATCATTATAAACATATTGTTACCGTGTTTACTATCGTTAATAACTGGGTCACTATGGCACGCTTGTCAATAAAGTAAAGCATTTCCTACCGATGTAATACTGATATTCCTTGTACGTTGTGACTTAGACATTATTCATATTACGAAATATAGAATAAGTAAGAATAAATTTCTAATGAAGTACTTTACTGTGCTAATAAAAGGCTACATCACAGCCCGCAGCGGCGGCGCCGTGGCCGAGTGGTTAGAGCGCTCGCCTACCACCTAGGCGGCCCGGGTTCGATCCCAGGGACCCGCATGTGGTATTTTTGGTGGACGAAGCGCCGTCAGGGCGGGTTTTCTCCGGGTCCTCCGGTTTCCCCCGCCATCTCATTCCACCGGTGCTCCATCTTCATTCCATGTATCATCAGTGACACCACCTGTGGTGCCGTAGTAGTAAAAGCGGGCGTTAAACACTACAACAACAACAGCCCGCAGCACCTGCTCACTTCTCTCCCAGGAATGGAATGAATGTTAGTGGTTGTCTTGTTTATTAGTTAATAAAAAATGCAATGGAGGGAGAAAAGCTTAAATATGAACACACACACACACACACACACACACACACACACACACACACACACACACACACACTTGTTCTTAGCTATTAGTGTTAAATTATTTTACTATTTACCACAATTTAAAATTCTGAGATTGCATACAATTTTAATCCAATTTGTGGATAATTTTAATATGTCACCCTTGTCATAATCATGCAGATTATCCACTTATTAGTAAATTACTATTATCATATTTGTGCCTTTAGAACTCTAAATTCACTTCATTTCCATATATAAACTGAAGTATCACTTCCACTACATCACTGTGCAGTCCGTGAAACACAGTCTATGGCAAACACATAATTTATTGACGGTTGATAGCTGACGTTTTCTATTCTCTCTTCTGTTGTGCAAATACATTTTGTGGGCGCAAATTATAGTAATATTAGTGGCTTTACAGTGTGATTTCAACCAACACTGCAAGGTGGGAGAAACCTGTTTGGACGTTGTATTCAGCCACCCGCCATTAAATTTTCTATTTGCCATAATTACAGTATAATACTCTAATACAGTCGTGAAGTTTCACTAGTGAGAAGTGTACTTTTGAAAACTTCACAGATTGCCCATTTTATTAAATTATTCACAAAATAGTGCACAACAGATCCTTACGTTTAAATCAGCATCCTTTATGAATATACTCTCTAAGTGTTAACAGCAAAAGTCTTTAGAAGATACGAGTTAGAATAGTTCCTCATAAACCAGTATCTTAGTCTTATGAACAGAAGAATTGCGTGTCTTTGAGCATTAAAGAGGTAAACAAACCTTTAATATAAACGAAAAATGAAGTAGTACGATTTCCATTCCGACATAATCACGCGATTATCACTTCTACCTTCTGCATTTTAGTGAAATTTCAAAACCTTGCCTAAATAGATGTTTCAGCAACCGCATCAAAAAATGTTGAGTTTATCGATGTATATACAGAGCTTGTATGTTCAGTTTTCTGGAAAACACCACACAGAATTATGTAGCGTTTAGGGGTGTTCCATCACATTACTATATTTTCAGAATACCAAACGGCCTTAAACATTCGGGAAGCAAAACTTGTCTGGGAGCACTGAGAGCTCTTCATAAAGTTGACTGAACAATAGTGTCTTTGTTATGGATCCAGGACATACGGAACTCGTGGCAATGATGTAAGGGTAGGTAATCTAGCTATAAAGGATCAGCTACTTTATCGGAAATCATTTCACATTATAATATTAATATTAATATTGATGGTATACCGTAGGTCGTACTGGGTTTTTGTCCAATCCCTGTGCATCATCGAGTCCATGGAGGAAAAATCCGGGTACATTTTCCTTATTACGTTTATATAGTAGTTCCTTGTGGACTTTGGTCGAAGTTTTTCTGAGAAGAATGAAATTGTTCCCTTGCCAACACGTATGTAAGTACAAGTGAGGTGTATACTTGGATAAATATACTGTGTGCACATGTTTCTGTTTTTCTTTTGTCTCTCTCTCTCGAGGAAGCTATCTTTGACTTTGTTTATTGCTATTCTGTTTTTCTTTTTTATTTGTAAGTTATATTTAAGGGGACTTTTAGCATTATTTTCGATTATCCTATGCGTATATTCTAACTACTAGAAAACTTAAGGTGTACTGGGAGTCAATTCAAAAGTAACAATCCCTGACTGAAGTAAAATCAGCACTCACTATTTTCTATAAACAAATCTCCAGTAAGCTGGAGGGCTGGAATGATATCAGGACACGTTTCTCTCAAGGAACATTTGCACAAAGTGGGTAAGTTGATCGAGTAAAAACGGCGAGTCCTCTGCTTTCTGACTGCGAGCCATTTGCACTTTAATCAGTGTTTATGCAATTGCATGAGCTTAACAAGTTTTTCAATGAAAAAGCTGGATTCCTTTATGGGCATTTTAAGAGACAGAAAATAAAGAGCTGCAAATGGATCAGCAATGTTCGGGGTGTTTACGGCATCGACAGCCCATCTAAATCCAATTTTGTTTACGTACAACTTTCTGTAATCACACATACTATGAAAGTTAGAGAACTTGAAAATTATGAAGTCTGTGTAAACAATTTCCTAAAATAAATTGTGCCATTTCTATTGGAAAGTGATTCCAAAGATTGTCAAATGTCTACCACAAATAAAATTACATTAAAACTCGTAGTTTGCTGTCTGAGTACGAGAGGACTCTAGTCCGTGAAAACCAGCTGAAGAGTTACTTATTTGGAGAGTAGCTTGCAATCTGCTTTGCCAAATTACCTATCTTACCGTAAGATATTTAGTTTATAGCTGTTACTTGTGACAAAGAATGCTGTTAAGTAATCCAGTTGGTATTCAATTGATACGGTTTAGTTTTAGTTCTTAAAACATTTATTTTATTGAAAATATAGTTCTGTAATGCTTTTAAGAGCTGTTTTCAGAATATGCAGTAATATTTTAACAGTAATCACATAGTGAAAATAACAGCAGTAAAACTACCTTACAATCACAATAAGAGTAATTTAGTATGCATAATCTTTAATCTGAATTATTAGATAAACTTTACGGTGTAGATGTACAGAGGCTTCCATACAGAGCCAATGGTTGAGCTGATGTATGTCGGACCCTGGGAAGAAGGGATGAAGTGAGAGTGCTCTACGGGCGAACGTGTGTGAGCAGCGTGAACCAGTGCTGAAGATTCTTCACTTCGACACCAGGGTTCGCCGAGCAGCCACCGGTCAGGCGACAACAGTGCCACCCATCCACCGAGAACTGCCCACACAGCGCCAAACTCGCCCATCGCCAATACTTCCGACTGGAATGAAATGAAGAAATGAAAAAGGGGGAGGGGCATGTCAGGGGGTGTAATTATCCTGCAAAGCATTTGCCTGGTGACCTGATAAAACCCCCGAAAATACCCATGGGTCAGAAAGTTCAGCCACGGGAATCAAACTTATGACCTTACGAATGGGAGCCTCACACGCTGCCGTAGTGCCATTTCACTCGGTTATGCCGTAGCAGGCTTTTAAAATGTTGCCCAACTTGCTAATAAATTATTAAAATACAAAAAACTATTTTTATGAAAAACTCGCCGAAGATCACTATTTAAACCGATAAAGGAACATGATGTTCAACACTTTAATTTAAACGTAACGAACTTCGTTCTTTATTGTTGCATATTGCAGCGATATTGCAAAAAGAAAGAGAGAAACAGACAGAGAGTCGGAGAAGAAACAGAAGCTAAGGTAAAAAAGAGGAAAATTAGAACTAGGCAACAACGAAAACCATAAAAGAAAAGTAAAACAATAAATGCTAAGAGAAGGATTTCTGGATATTTCTGAAGGAATCCTAAAGCTTAGTTCCCGAAAAGTTTTCAGTGGCGTATGCCGGGGCTCTAATTGAACCAGCGAAGACAAAACACAAACCAAGTCAGAAAATCTCTGCCTCTGTTTAGAAAATTTAGAAACTCCTGCAGGGTCGAATAATGTACAAACCTTTTGTATCTTGAATTATATTATTACAACAGTTTGTAGGAAAAATGTTATCCTTTTATCCCACTTGCATTTTACCCTACCATTTTTTCTTAGCGAGATATATAAGGACCCCACAGGTATACACATGTGTATGTGTATCATAAAGTATATTTAGACCGGAAGCCAAAGCCAGACTTGTACACGCTTCCCAATACAAGGAATATGCATGTGTTTAACTCCATGGCTATGCTAGGGGGGGGGGGGGGGGGTGTTATCCAGTATGGAGGATGGATTAAAGTGAACCGGAGTGGAATAATTTCTGGTTAGGGGCTGCTGGAATAAAACCGTGTGCCTAGCACATCCCTTATTTCACTCCCTTCGCGAGCATCCCTCCACTAGCAGATATAGGAAATTCTGGTAGCCCCTAACCAAGCCGCGCTGAGAGAGAGAGAGAGACGGAGGTAAAGGGGATTTAAGCTTCACCAACGATAAAGATGTCTGCGATTATTATTGAGTGAGTTATCCATAATAACGACCCAGACTAATGCATGGCAAGGCTTTGAGACAAAGAAGGCGCTACTGCGAACTAGCATGGGAGAAAGAAGGAGAGAAGCAGGGTAAACCCCTCGTTCTATATGCTGAAGGGATGGCCGGATAGACAAGAACTTCCTATCACGACAAGGGACAGATGTTTGAAAGTAAAGAGATTGGTGAATATTCGTGGTGCGAAATTATAATTAGCTTTATCTACACAGCATTATTATTATTATTATTATTATTATTATTATTATTATTATTATTATTATTATTATTATTATTATTATTATTATTATTATTATTATTATTATTATTATTATTATTATTATTATTATTATTATTATTATTATTATTATTATTATTATTATTATTATTATTATTATTATTATTATTATTATTATTATTATTATTATTATTATTATTATTATTATTATTATTATTATTATTATTATTATTATTATTATTATTATTATTGTTGTTGTTGTTGTTGTTGTTACCATCATGAGACAAACGAATCATGGCAGCGCCATGGCAGAGTGGTTAGATCGTTCGCTTACCACCTAGGTGGCCCGGGTTCGACCCCAGGAACCCGCATGTAGTATTCGTGTTGGATGAAGCGGCGTCAGGTAGGATTTCTCCGGATTCTGTGGTTTCCCCCCACCATTTATTCCACCAATTGCTCCATTATCACCTTTCCAATCATTGATTTCGCCTGCATTTCATATAATCCTCTTCCTCACTTAATGTTTGACTGACAACCCGCTTCCAGGTCTTCACTCTGTCCGGTTCATAGGTTCCTGTCCTTCCCGACAGGCGTGTGACTCTAGGCACTGGCTTGTAAGTCCTAGGGGGTGTATCTCCTACATAAGGGAAGGGTAACCAGGTAAAGAATAAAAGAGGAAGAAGATAATGGAATCAAAATATGGACTAAGATAAATGTTACTAACTTCAAGCCTGTAGTTACTGAAGCCACAGTTTGTACCTCAACCAGGGAACTTGAAGCGTGTTATGATGCTTCTTTTACCCATTACAATGCTTGTTTATCTTACTTCCTTCATTAACTAATATCATTCACAGTGATAAAGACAGAATATGTCCCAATTCATTGAACCATCGGCTACACAGCCAAACGTCTTCTATTTCAGTAATATACAATTTTATAATAAAATTTTCCCTTCGAGCCTTCCGTTTGGCACACTTTGGAAAATTATGGAACCAATAGATAAAAAATAACTTAATATCCTACTCGTAGTTCTGAGTTCAGGAAGTTTCTAAAGCAGCCGTTAAGGCTTTTTCCTCGTTTGCAACTGTTTTTATTGCCGAAGAAAATTTACGTCGTTGAAAATACTCCTAACTTGTACATATCTGTACCGAATGCAGTCTCTGTTTTGCTTGCCTATGTACTAATTTGCCATTAATTTCGCTACCAGAAAACGCCTACAGCTCCCTTTACCCCTCCTGCTACTTCCGGCGACCCGGAGCTACCTTCCTCCAAATGACATAAATCATTATTACCCGGAGATCGGGAAAAATTGCTGCAGCAGCTAGAGTTGTATTTGTGTAGGAGAGGAAGGGGGCTGGGTTTTAAACCCATACTGCTTTGCCCCCCTCCCTTTTCCATATACAGAGGCGAGAGTAATTGTGAGAGATATTCCTGTATAACTTAGACATATACCACAACTATAACAGAGTTGTATATTGGACCTAGAGGGTTGCAGCTCCCTTGTATCTCTGGATACAACTTCCCCATCCTCTAAATAATATGTTTTCATATTGCCTCGACAGCCGATGTTTAAATAAAACGAAAGAGGCCAAAAAAATTTGCAGACTTTAATTAGAGGGAACAGCTTAGGGAAACGTTGTATATTTTTACGTTAGCACTAAGACAGCTCTAACTTTGCCCCAACAATGAATCAAAACTAATTAGCGAATGTAGAGTGAGTATTAAGGGATAAAACGTTACTTTCTTTTTTCAACCTATCCTTTTTCATCTTTTCAAAATTATTGTGAGAAACTTACAGCAAAAATAACGGTTTGTAGCAGGAATCTGCATAACAGGGTCTCCAGTTCGCTATCACAGAATGACGTAAATGCAACCATTTTCAAGCTGCTTTTAAATGCTTTACTTACCAATCCGATTTTTGTCTGTTTCTTTGATAAGAACCCTCCCTTTTCTTTCAGGTTCCTTAGACTAACACTTCCTGAGGACCTTTAACTTTATTATTTAGTGTGTGGATTGCTGAATTAACATATACAAACCATAAATAAATACACCGTATGGAGCAGAAAATATATACTGGCCCATAATATGCTTTGTGATTAAACACAGTACAAAATAAATAATTCGTACATATATACCACAATATATCACAACTCAGTACTGCAGATCAGAGCAGAGGAAATTCGCGTCAGTAGGTGACGCAGCAGTAGCAACGCGGAATCATGTGCCCACACGTCCAGTGAAAAAAACACTGCGCAGCCGGTTCTCAGTTCACTGGCTCCCTCTGTACAATAGCTGAGTCGACTTTATTGGGAGCGTTCTCCTGGCATATTACAAACTCTACAGTCTGATACCGGAATGATTGGCTGGCAACAAATTATACATATATAATTTCAATAAATAATTTCAATGTATTAAAATCAACCCATAATGTAAGAAGTACAAATTCTAACATTTTTTCAGTAAATAAAAGGTTATTAGTCAAGTTCCGTGTTAAGGAAAAGCAATGAGCTAAACAAATGCAGCTAAGGGGATTAGCTCAAGGTATTCCTTGAACTTGGCTATGTTCACAAATCAGAGAGGTTCGTGAAATACACGAAGGACAGTTCTTAAAATTATAAATGGAATATAAATTAGAATTTAGCAAGCCAGTCGTAAAAATTGTGGGAGTACGAGTTAGGCAACATATGAATAGGTATTTTGGTAGGAAGTCATTAAGTATGAGGAACTTATGTTGATAAAAGGACGTGTATTTTTTTAAATCCTGTCTTTGAGTGTCTTACAATCCTGCAGGTGTTCAATTGTGATCGATTATCGGCAGTCAGTAACGCTTAAAGACCACGCTCACGCTCGGAAACTTTCCAGTTAAAATTTCAGTAACTCACAACTTTCATTTCTCATCTTATTACAGAAACAGTTATTTTAAACATATAGTTATTGATAGGTTACAAGATATAATACTTCAATAGTTACATCTTCTCAGATGCTAAGATTCAGAAACAGTTTATTTCTATGTGCTCAAATAGTTGGTAACTCACTTCAAATAGCTCAGTTCTCAGTCCCCGTTAAATATATTAGTCAACTTAGCTGGTGCTGTCCCTCCCCACACACACCCAAGCATATTCTAAGAAAAAAATCATATTCCCTGGCAACTGATTTGTCATTATTGTTCTTTCATTTGGCCTTCCTCCTCCTTTCCCTTTTCTTTTCTTTTTGCACATTGCTTAGCCATTTTTCCTTAGTTATCCTGTAAACTCCTATATACCTTTTATTCTTTATCTTGCCTGAACTGTTTATATTGTAATAGCACCCATTTTCTTGGTCATTTTGTCCCAATTTGAATCCCAAACATTCTGTCTCCACTTCTTTAACTCCTTGCATTCTACCAAGTAATGTATCTTATTCTGCTTTTCTTCACATGTGCCACATATTTCGCATTCATTCTCTCTTAATCCTGTAATGAACATTAACCCTGTTTTCGCCCTTTTTCACTTTGCTATCTGCTACTTAAGTCCACATAACATTCTTTCCCCCAATTATGTAAATCCTTCTACATAAACATAGGAATTTTGAACTTTAGAGGCCTCCCCAAATTTCTTATTTTCCTACTCTTTTATTCTATTTAGCACTACTTTCAGAACCTATAATTATTTTCCTCTAGTTTCCGAATATTTCCAATTCCTATTTCTCCAACTGTCCTCCTATCCCTGCCCATCACCCATTCTTATATCTTCTATTTATTCACACAATAGAAGACCTTTCCTTGAAGACACTTTCCAGATATTTTCCGTATGTATTTATTTTGTCTCTGTTCTTCCTTATTCTACCAATGTTACATCGGTGCTGACCTCTAGAATGGCAAAATTTCCTTCCAAAATAAACTGTATATTTGATCAACTTTTATGCCGAATTCTGAAGCTCTCCATATTTCTACTGCGCATATTATTTTTTATTCAACTATTGCATCACAAATACTTTGCAATCATTTGAAAGACATTTCCAACTTAGAATTGCCTGTTCTTAGTCCTGTCATGGCAGCTCTGCCTTTAGTGAGTGCATTTCTGATTCGACAAGAAGTGCTATCTCCGAATGAACACAACACACAATACAACAAATTTAAGCTGAGACAGATGTAAGACAAGAGGCAGATTTTTATAAAAAGAAAGAAAAGATGAATTTTTGTTTTGTGTCCTACATTACTATTTGGACTTTTCTTAGAGTAATCTTGAAAGAGTTATTATAAAATTCGCATTGTGAGCAATGATTTACTTATAATATTGTTTGTTATCAAAACTAAACTTCTAATTTCCTACAGTGATATGTCGAAAACTGTATTTCTGAAACAGTCAAAGGCTTGGCTTATTTTGCAGCTGAATATTTGTTGCTTGTTGGCTACACTTGAGATTTCTGTTAGAAACTTCCTGTGATTTGATTTGAAATATTGAAAACAAGTTTTGTTTTTGTTAAATTCCGTGACACGGAATGTCAATGAGGGATTGAGTAACATTATTTGAACTTGGATACTCAACATGTATTTGTGAGTTACAGAAGTTTTTGAAATTTGGAGCGTCACACTCTGTAACAACATTGAATGAAGTATGGGCAGGAATAAGGTTTCAGAATAGATTGGTGTGACATTACGTGAGTTACTGTTTAAATACAAGCTACGCATCCAAAAACACGGAGGCAGCAGACCTTCAAATGAGCAAAAAATACAGAAAAATGAGAAGAATGGCACGTCAGAACCCAGATTATGATAATCATTATGAAGCAGGAATGTTTTAATATGTTTTTTTTTTAATTTTCAAGTGATTTTTCTTTATTCTTCGTTTTCTCAAAATTTTAAGATCGAGAACACAGGTACATTTTTATATCAGATATATAAAACCTATAGAACTCACAGAAGTCATTCATTCCATTGGAATGTAGGCTGGGATCTAGTTTCAGATAATTTAGGTAGGAATAATGTCTTTTGAGTTTCAGTAAACAAAGCGGCGTCAGGACGGGTTTTCTCCGGATCCTCTGGTTTTCCCAGCCAATCATTGCAGCAATTGCAAAGTCCTACATAAGGGGAAGGTAATCAGGCAAAGAAAAAACTTTCAGTAAACTTTTGAACAAAGATTAGGCAATTAGTAAAAATATTGCAATTTACTTGAAAATATGTTGAAGAACAGGCAGAAAAAAATTCATAAAGTTGTGTTCAATGGCTAGTGAGAAAAATGTACCTAAAAGGAACACAATTTAACATTGTTGGTATAGGGCCTCTTGTCTTATCTCAAAGAAACATGTTACATTCGTAAAGCAAGTTTACAGAGCCTGTATTAAAAATCAATTTTGAGAATCTCCCGTCGCACTCAGAACAAGATTGGTTACATGCGTTTAGGCACAGAAAACTACCAATAAGAAAATAATTCAGTATACAAGTTATCAAATATGGAGTAGTGTCAAGTATCAGTGCTTGAAAATCAGTATCGAGAAATATGTAGTGTTACCGTTTCATCACTAATGTTTGTGTAGTATAAAATAACATGGTTTTATCATTATAGAGTGTATTAGAGATGAAAGACAGGAACAAAGACGTTCTATAGAATGTTCGAATGTATGTAAACACCACTTTCATAAATTGCTATATGACAATGAAGCATACTGTCTCCTTTGTCTCACTTTTCATTCAGAACATGAACGTCCGACCATGTGCCAGCAACCTAGCAGGGCTAAACTTTGCAGAGGGAAGGAAACGGAAGGGGGTGGTTGTTCTAACATTAAATGACAAACGGTTTCCGATAACACTTTCCCCATTCCGCCCTTGTAATAAACCACCCCATAATGAGGAAGGTGCGAGACACTCCAAAGTGTACTTCCCCCTACGTACCCTCTTTTTTCTTTTTTCCCTAACCTTCCAAATGTATTTTAATTGTCCCATCTATTTCATAAAAAAGAAAACCAACCAGCAGTAGCAGTATAAACGCATAGGAAACGAATAAGCGCTGCACCACAATATGCCTAAATCATAAAGGTACATATTAAAAAAGAACGCGCTTAAAATTTACAGCACTTGGGAGGTAATTACTTAGGGAATGCTCATAAATGTGAATCTCAATTTCTTTGAAAGCCACTTCTTTCAAATTATTGAATAATAAACGTCATAAACACAAAGGCAGATATTGTACTTTCTATCATCGCTAAACTGCTATTCCTTTCCTATTCTGTTTTACTCCGTTAAAACAGCTGGGTTCAAAAAAATTACTGAGCCGTTTTCATTTTATGATTAATTTACCATGAGAGCAAAAATTCAGATGCATGAATGAAAAATTGAACACATTATTCTTCTGTAATTAATTACCTTAAAAGAGCAGTTGAAACAAACTTAAAATTCTGAAAAAATTAACAGAACTCTGTACGTCGTAACGTTCCCTAAAAATAGTGCATTCTCTTGAATCACTCACTTAAAATAGATATTTATGTTTAAGCCTTCAGGAAACTTTTACTTATCTGTTGTTAATAAATTCCCATTTAGTTTATTCGGAGGGAAAGGAGAAAATTAAGATTTTATAATAGTTCATTGAGTATAGTTAATGTTAACATTAGAATATCTGAGCAATCAACCTGAGCAAGATCCTGTTTGTGGTTCAACTGACCAAAAATGTTATGTCCTTTACTTGATGTAAATTTACTTCCTCTAAATTCTACATTCCTAACTTTAATATAAATATATACATGTATTTTATATATTTAGTCTTAAAGTGTCTGAGGGATCAGAAAGATTTTACTCTGAAATAGAGAGCAGTTTTGTGGAATGGAAAAAGATAATGAAAATCTAATGTCCAATTGCTTCCAAACTTCTATCAGTTACATATGCACACATCATCAGGAATAACAAACTACTGTCTGAACACCAAAAGAAGGCGAGAGGGGTCTGAGGTATGAGAGATTGTTTGAACTGTTAATCTGCTGACGTAGTGGATTTGTTTACTACGAAATGCGATAAGTGAATCATTCAAGCCCCCGATCATTGTGATAGGTTTCACGCATTTGTCTGACAACACTGCAGGCGCGGCTCCTCAGGGTAGGCAGGGTAGGCATTGCCTACCCTATCGTAATACATCAACAAATAATGTTTAACTATGATTCTGCATTTTATCATTTGAACCGTCATTTTCCACTAAACTGCAGTTCAAGAAAAGTTTTCTCGGTTATAATGACCAGCGCATGATCAAATCCTTTAATCTCAATTCCGATTCATCAAAACTGCGCTGCGTGTTTGAAACGCGCGGCAGAAATGATACACATGGAACCTGGGTAGTGGAGAGCAGGCTAGCTTAACCTCTGCCTGCCCGGCCCCATTTCCTCAGTACGAGGCCCTTGAATAGGGATAAGGAAACATTCGGTCTGTATATGCACTCCGAGCATGCGTAGACGCGTCTGCCAGCAGTCCGAACACTTGCCTGCCCAAATCCGAATTTATGCGACATTTTCCGAACAGCCATACTCCACGAACGAAGATCTCAGAGATCTGAATCTGTCGTTATCTCTGTGTAATACCAGTATGACCGACTTAATTAGTGAACTATTACAAATTTCGCTTTCACGGTGCACTGACAATGAAAAGAGGAGTGTTTTAGCTATTTAACACAAAGCTGCAGTCAGACAATTTTTCAATTTCTTAATCTATTTTAGTCATGGGCGTCGCGAAACGGGGGCAAGGGGGGCCACGGCCCCCCCTTGGAAGTTGGTGAACTTAATGTGCAGTCAGTTACTGACTTTTAAGCTATTATTTTAATTTTGATGTAAAGAACAATTTTTGTTTAGCACAAATTAATACGGTTATCTGCAACAAATACTATAAATTTTGACAGTAAAATAATGATTTAATATTATATGATTGCAAATTTCCAACATGTGCCCCCCCCTGAAAAAAGTCTGCCGACACTCGTGATTTTAGTTTTGGCGGTAATTCGTCCGTAAGTCACACTCATTCACTCTGCTCTTATTAAACAACCAAACAATATATTGTTTGCGTTATCCGCAATGACTTCGCCCCCTTTATTTCGGATAAACGGGGTTTATTATTATTATTATTATTATTATTATTATTATTATTATTATTATTATTATTATTATTATTATTATTATTATTATTATTATTATTATTATTATTATTATTATTATTATTATATCATTGTCGTTGTCGTTGTTGTTTGTTGTTGTTACTGTTACAGTTACACTTTGCCTACCCTAAAATTTTTACTGCGAGCCGCCACTGCAACACTGCACATTGTATGTCATTGACGAGGAAAGTGGAAAATGTTTAAGTAGCACATTCTTCCACCTCGCCTTCTTCTGGTGGTTAGACAGTACATACGCTATGTTGTTGCCAGGTTGGCTGAAGTGGTATAGTGTGGTACCGACTGGACCGCTTAGTGCTCTAAACTTATGCAAGCCTTCTCTTTTGATCCCCAAAATACACAGCATCCAGTGATTTTTTTGATGTAATGCTGTAATTAACTCGCTTTGCATACATATCTATGTTTATGGCATTTTTTGTTTGATGTCAAATGCACTTTCATAACTGTTTTATGACTGTCGTACTGCAGTATTATTTAGGCCAGAATGATAGAAGCAAAGCTTGTCATAGTTTCTACTTCAAGTCCTATTTGCAAGGGATTGTAGGTAACCCTGTCAAAAGATGAATACAATGTAATGGGAAAACTGTGACCTTTGCGACACAGGAGATAGAGGCCGAGGCGGGAGTAGAACACATACGGAGGGGATTCCACACTGAGTTCAAGCTGGCCACTGCATGTCGAACCCCTGGGAGGAAGGCATCAAATGGAAGTATTCTAGTGGCGTGATGAAACCCACAGCGAAACAACATGGGGTCCTTAACGTGTGCTGGAAACTTTTCATATCGATACCAGGGTTTGCCAAGCTGCCATCGGAGCATGGATTTCGAAAGTGACCGCCCCCTCCCGCGCAGGTCTGCCAAGTACAAGGCCACGCATCCGTCGAGAACAGCAGTTACAGTGCGCAAATCCCTCACACGGCAGCGCTAACTTGTCCATCGCCAACACTTCCTACCCTGAAATACAATGTTGAAAGGAAGATGAACTGAAATGGGGGGGGATAGAAAATTCGGGGGAAGTAATCCTTATCAGGGAAAACCCACGAGATAACTCTTGAGCCAGGAAGATGGTCCACGGGAATCGAACCCACACCCTCCCGAATGCGAGGCTCACACGTTACCGTGGAGCCATCTCGCTCGGTATAATCAGAGGTATTCCATAGTCCAAGTTTCAGAAAATATGTTAATTTCAGTAGAATGTTAGAAGCTCTTGGAATGACAGGATGATTCAGTCATTTAAAAACAAAATAATTCTGGGATTAAAATGCTCCCGCAATACTGATCTCTATCATCATTTAAGAATAGTTATAGTTTGTGAAGAATTTTGAAGTTGTGCAGCAAAAACTATTAGCGTCTTCAATTCTCATGTTGTGGAGAAGTATATGTTGCGGCTAAGGAGAACTAAGCCGTAACAATAGAACGTAACAATAGTGTTTGTTACAACACATAAAAGAACTAATTGAAAGTGGTGTAGTGTATGAGATAAAATTCATTTGTCGGTCTGCAGACCTGTTGTACAATGGTAAAATAAAACACTTAGGGAAATTAGTCCTACATATGTCGTGACTGGAGTTTGACCTGCAATAAAAATACACGTATAAGTGGAGCATATCACAAATAGGTTTATTACAAGACTGTATAAAAGAATATAACATTAATTTCAGTTTTAGCTGCACCAAAGAAGATTTTAATCATCTTCCTGAGGGAGAAAGCAATGAGACGCTTCTGGCGCGGGGGACCCAGGTTCGAGCCCATGTACCGGCGTGGGTATCTTTCCCCGCTGGGAGGTCTAGTAGGAGGTGTACTCAGCCTCTTTAGGTCCCGAAGGGGCCAATTGAGGATAAAGTAGCGACCCCAGGTTGCGAAGGCCGCATAACTGGCCGGAAGGGCTCGGCGCGCTGACCACGTCCCACCCTTCGGTATTGCACCCTACTCGTGGAGGGCAGAGATGGGGGACGGAACGGCCGGGGGGTAAACCTTGGCCTTCAGGCCTGTTACGCTAGGGGTTAGTTTAGGAACGTCAGCTTTTGCGAGGTGTGACATAAGTAAAATAAAACTTCCCCACCCAAAAAAGGAAAAATTAGGTATATCAAACCGGGAAATATTTACGAAGTGGCTCATGCTACGAAGAAACTTTCTGATCACAAGCACTTAAGTATATTCAACAAAACCAATAGATATTTTCCCATCCTGTGGTTCGTGCACGTTGTGTATGTTTCAGGATATTATGCAACTAAATCGTATTGGATTTAAGCAAACTTCAAGATATGCATTTTAATCATTACGTTTTTGAGAAAAACACTCTTACATAACTTTGTATAGGTAGAAAACCACAAGTATCACAAAAGCTTACAACAGTAACAAGTCGTATGTTTACATTCGCATGATTTTCTCTGCCCGTTCCTCAGCAAACATTCTTACAAAGCGTATTATTCTATCTACTTCATGTTAATCGAAATAAACGTTCGTAAAAATGGTTTTATTGCATATTTCCTTGTAGGTACAATGGCAATAGCGAATATAGTAGGCTTAAGCGATAGTCAGATCCTTTAAAACGGCTTAAAAATTTCGCTGTCTTTGCAAGACTGGAAGAAAAAAAATGACTTTCCATTTCAGAATAGTATTACTATATAAAAATTCAAAACAATAATAAGGAATGTTTCGGTTATGTACATACATTTAATATAAAACGAATGCCTTAGAGATCTAGGCAATAAGGTCTGAAGTATTCTTCATTTTTGATGACTTGCACAACTGGTAAACCGTAAGAGATACACATAATCTTAGTACATGAAAAACGTGTACTTCATCCAGGCTTAGATCCAGACCTTCTATCACTCCGCGATTACCTGGTGTTCGTATCCACTGTGATTAATACAAACACCACGTGGACTCATGCCTCGTGTTTAAGATGTAACAGAACCATATTTACTCGGGAGTTTTAGGAACAGCGTTACTATCGCGTTACATTCAAGTACTCTTTACCAGGATTATCACACATCTCGAAAACTCGCAGATAATCGCCAACATTTAAGGTCCTATATTTTGAGATCTGCTTTGGTTGAGAGCCTCTGTTTACATCAAGTCGAGACTTAAGAGTGGAGCAATTATAGATCTCTTTAATGCCATAAAAGTTATTGTGGCGTGAAGAATTTCCAAAATGTTCTTTGTTATTGGTTAGAATTTTCAAAAAAAAAAAAAGACCTTTTTCAAGCGATTAGTTGAGAACTGGGCAACTCGCCGGATACTTTGAGCGAACTTCATTTTATTTTTACCTGCTAAACATACAGTTATCAGTGCAAGGACGTGAGCATGTTGCGCCCAGTGAGCACAGTTGTCCAGGATTAGTTGTTTTTCGTGTAATCGTGTATTCGTGTATTCGTGTGTATATCAAATACCAACATGATCTTTAATAATCTGACTATTGTGTTATTTATACCACAGGAAATGCAAAAATGTGCATTTGAAATTTATCTGGATAAATATAACAAAGTTTATATAATAATAATAATAATAATAATAATAATAATAATAATAATAATAATAATAATAATAATAATAATAATAATAATAATAATAATAATAATAATAATAATAATAATAATAATAATAATAATAATAATAATAATAATAATAATAATAATAATAATAATAATAATAATAATAATAATAATAATAATAATAATAGTAATAGCATGAAGAGTTGGTAGAAGACTGAGCAGAGAAAGTCGTGTGAATACAATAGATCAGATGTTTCTCAGTGGTTTCAGTAGCTTAGTTTCTTGAATGATATGAAGATGTCAGGCACTAATTTAGTTTTACCCGCCTGTATCTTACCATTCCGATCCTGAAATTCTTTCTCCATCCCCCGCGCCGTCGTACAACCCCTTCTCACCACACCCCTTTCAAAAGCTCATCAGTAGAGCCCCTCCTCTATATATTTCAAATCAAAAAACACCCAATAGCCGTTGTGCTATCATTTACAAGCTGTGCTATGTCAGAATCTTAATTAGCTAAAAGTGATGGCCGTTACTCAGCCGGTAAAGTATGACCCTGCTTCGCGTCCAGCGTGTGCTGGTTAATTAAATTTCGTAGCCTTGCTCTGCGTCACTTTACATCACCATGTCAATTTGCCTACACATGTTTCTCTTTTGTATTCTCTGCCGCACGTTCTGTCTTATTGCCAAAAGAGAATGTTTCATTTATGGATCGAATGGAAAAGAGCCTTTAATCAAGCCCTAATTTGTTACAGTGGCTCCCAAATGTCACAAATTATGCTCTCTGTAACTACCGTTTTTATCAGTGCGATAACTGCATTTTTACACAACGAGGAAGAAGGTCGACGATAGTAACAGAAATGCGTACGCGAAAATAAAATTAATGAGCTGTTCAAAAGTAGTATCAAAGTCGCTATCCTCAGCGAGCTGCTGATATGGTTGTACTTGATAGTGTTGAGCAACTCAACATCTGAAGGTGACATGGCCTCTTGCGCCGAAAGAATTCATATTAAATGCTGCATAAATTAAATCATTAGTAAATGTTAACAAAGAAAGGAAATAAAGACGTTAAGATTTAACTGCTAAATTTAGCTATGAAATATATTCATTGACTAGAAAAACATTAGTAGATAGTTGTAGGACTAACTACTAGTGATAAAAATGTAAAACAAACGGCTACACGACTTTCAAATTCCGTAGAGGTAAAGAGGTAGAGTATTGACAGTTATTGCTTAGGCTATTGTATGTCAGAACCTATGAGGAAGGGATGAAGTGAGGGCACTCTATGGGCGTGTTGAAACACGGGTGAGTAGCGCGAGACAGCTTGAGGGTCCCTAACGTGTGCTGGAGTTCATTTCCACACAGGGATTCACCAATCAGCCACCAACCTTAGGGGTTTCGGCAGTGGCCCGCCTAAGAAGATCAGGGACTACAATGACCCATCCACCGAGAACAGTATTTACAGTTCGCAAAGACCTCACACATTAACGCCAAAATCGCCCATCGTCAACACTTCTGACCCTAAAAGTAAGATTGAAATGAAGCTGAAATGAAATGAAGGGACGGGAAATTCAGAATCCGTCCCAGCATTCGCCTGGTAACCCGGGAAACCCCGCCAACACATGGGCCAGGGAAGTTGGCCATGGGAATCAAGCCCGCGAATTCCCGTTGCCAGCCTCATACATTACCGAGGGACCATCCCACTCGGTTTAACTTCCCATGCATACCAACGTAACTGAGAACTGGATAAAAAGACACTATTATTGAAATTTATAAAAAGCGATTTGGACTATTGGCACAAATACACACTATTCATGCTAGAAATCGAAGCTTATATCACTCAGATGAGTAAAATGTTTATAACCTGAGTGGATTAAAAGGTTTACAATACCCAGTTGTTACCACCCTTATCTTTTCTTGCAACTGAAATTACGTTTATATTAATCGGAGGCCTCATAACGGCGGATTATTTGAATGTCCCGAAAATAGATTCGACAGAACTAGAAGAAATTTTGCAAGCAGTGGAGAGAGTAATATCGGAATTGTGGAGCAATAGACAGCATTACATGCAACACAATGATGCGAAGTAAAAAGTACATTTTTGTGCGTTTTGTTCATTAAAATGAAAAATTAAAGCCAGAACTTTTTTTTTCCTTTTTTCTCACAGCCTCTGTATATCATTAAATGCTATGATTGTGTAAGTAAATAGGTACTACGATGGTCTATATGGCTCAGTTGGTTAGACACTGGTGTACTGAACCCAAAATCATGGGTTGTGTGTGTTTAAAAACGACAACTCCATGTCAGTAGATGTATCGGCATATAAAAGAACTGCTGCGGGACAAAATTCCTACACACTGATGGGATGATGTGATCCTGGCAATTGACAGCGTATAATATACCAGTACTACAAGATTTAAAACAACAAAGACCAAGTAACAAAAGAACTAGAGCTCACCATTGCGCAGGTTCCAATGTGTGCTACTATTTTCACATACATTTCAGATGGATGTTTTATAAGTTAATGTTCAGTAAATGATAAAACACGTTAAAAGTGATTTGGAATTGTTACTCGCAGAATGAAACTATTCAAAAAAAACGACTGAGTCTGAGAATAATTTAAAATGAAAGAGGATGTGAGGGTCCTCGTCAATGAATTGGACCCTTCACTCCCTACTCTTTGTTCTAATGGTGAAGGCTGGTCACGGGCTCTCTCCTTTGTGATTGATTCAAAGGGGAAAGACTGCTTCTTCACCAGTCACAAGTAATGTAAAACCAATTATAACATTATTTATACCAGACCTTAGTAAGTAAAGTAAATCCCTGCATTACGAAATCTATCTATGACCACATTATAAGTACATATACACTACAATTTCAAGTCAGACTAATCAATACAGGTCTTGAAGGCTAAGGTTTGTACTTGTGAACGTGAGAGGAGCGCATCAAATCCCGGAAGAACCGCATTCCGTGATTGAGGGTGTTCTTGGTTTTTCTGTTTTCGTATCCAGTAAATGATAGAGAGGTACCCAAAACTTAAGCACAGAAGCTTCCTTCCCAAATTTTCTTTCCCATTATCATGTCATGTATCACAGGGTTAACCTTGTGGCGCCGCATTTAGTAAGAGTAGGGGTTAAATATCTTTAAAAAACATGGCGACTCGGTTAAAAAGCGAGGAAGTGTGTGTGTGTGTGTGTTAGACGGTTTGCTTATCGGTAAAAAAGATTCATGCAATGAAACTAATAATGAAGCAACTTGCTCCATAGAAAGCGAAGAATGCCGAAAGTCAGCTTAAATCAGATCTCATTTTTTTTAAAGTCGTGACGTTACAGTCAAATGACTCACCTGTGGTACAACAATTAGTATGTAAGAGCACACACAAAAACGTATGGTGAAATCATTGGAGAACTAGAGAGGAAGAATCAAACAGCATTCGTTATCCGAAAATGAGGTTTGTACAAGTGCTTTCTATACCTATCATTAAAACAAAAGCAGATTAGGTCATAAAAAACCAAATTAACCAGTTTAACACTACGTACCCCAAATTAACATTGTGCAATGAAGAAGCAGTGGTGAATGTAAGGAATGGGAGACGGCAAAGCAAGCGAGGGAGAAAAGGGAGTGGAGGTTTGCACCTAGGTCAACATTTTGCACCATGTACTGTGCAATACACACTGAGACGCCTTGATCTAACCTATTAGGCGCATTTAAACAAATTCTTGAAGCCACTGATGCACGCATATTCCTCTTGGCGTTGTAAATTTTTGGAAACATGAAATATGTGTACTTCATACACATAGTGAACATTCGAAGCACATACCCGTAACCCAAAATAAAAGAGTTTTTGCTACGACATTCTTAAGAATTTAGGAAAACGGCTATTGATATACACAACATTTTCTGACAGCCAGTCCACTGTTGTTGTTTGTGTCTCTTTGCAAGTCTATGGTTAGCTGAATTTGTCATCTTGTGTGTCCGATTCCCAAACTGACACCTGCCTCAAAGCCACATACCACGTGACCACACTTCCCTCAGGCGTATTGCATAGTAATGAGTCAACTTCCCCTCCCCAATCTCTTCTTTGCCCCCCTTCCCTTTGACGGATGCAATTGCCACCAGATATATGTTCGATTACCTCACAGAATTTCGGCAAAGCCTGTATCTCATTCCCAAACCGGTCGACAGGTGCAGCAGCAGCAGCTCATGAATCTGCGATATCCATAGCGAGGGATTTACTAGCCATGTATTTCGAGGTCCAACACCGTAAACTTGAATAACAGAATAGCTTCCTCTACCACCGTCCATCTGTAGATATGCTGGCAATAATATATGTCTTATTGTCTGAGAATTCCACTGGATATCTTTATGTACTTATACTTGCATTATCCAGCATTGTCAGAAATTTGAATTAGACGCTGAATTTTATGTGATGCAGTATTTTTGTATAAGCCCTCGAAATTATTCAAATGGTAAATATAGAGGCAACAGAAAGCTCCCCGAAATAACCATGTTAAATTATAGGCAGCGTAGCTGAGTTCTTCTGTTCATGTGTGATACAACGAATGAGGAAGAAATGATTTTGATCGACATTATAACGACAAGAAATTAATAATCATACATCAAAGCGAGATTAGAAAAGAACATTGACTTTTCACAATCTTTGGCTGTGTCTAGCCACTTTGTTAGCGAAGAAGTCCGCAATATTTAGTGAGAAAATTATTGTAAAAGTGTTTCATGAGAAGGATAAGGACTTTTAAGTGTTAATAAAATGTTCAAAGCATTAATTAAAACAATATTGATTGTTTCATCTATAAAATAGATCTGTACTACTCTCTGTGACAACAGTGATATAATCTTATAGCTCTCAGACGGATGCTACGCCGCGAGTAATAAAATTCCGTGGAGGCATTAATTTCAACGGAGAGTAATAAAAGCTAAATAGCACCTTTGCATTAGTCTCACATTAATATCAACAACATAGTAAAAATCGTTGCATTTGTAAGGGTCTGTTGATTAATTTATTGGTCTAAAAGATCCTTTATAAATATGATAAACTGTATTGTATTTCTATTATGTAAATTAAATAACTAAATAATTGTAGCATATTATTAATTGTTAATATGTGTCTTCTACTTTTTCTAATCGTATGAAGGACTTGCAGCTCCTGCTGCCAGTGTTGAGGATCTTCGAACTCTGGACCAGAGAAAACATCCAGGATGGGTTATCAGCCCAAAGCCTGATGTTAGAATCAGGCTGAAGATATAAAATGAGGGCGTAATGGATGAAAGAAAAGGTGGTGGAATGAAAGGAGAGGAAAATCGGAGAGCCCGGAGAAAAACCGCCCAAACGCAGTTTCATCCACTGCAATTCCAATTCTGGAACCAAACCTGACCCTACAGTACAACCTTTTGAAGAAAAGGCTAATAATAAACTATCTTCTTGTGTAACAATAATGTAAAATGTAAATCACAATTTAAAGGATTAATAGAGAAATAAAGATGTATGAAAGAAATTGCCCATACTTTAAAATTAATACATTTCAAAGCAACGCAAAGACAAATTTTATTTATGTAGGCCAAGTACGACACAGATAAAAGAGAAATTCTGATATACAAACACAATAATAATAAACAAGTTAGACAACATTAAATCATGGAAGTTAAGTGAAATAATACAACATGTCTCAACATTTTGTTCTGTAATTCCTGTTCTCCTTTCATCAATGTTAACTTGTATTTATTAAATCTATACTTTATGTGAGATCCCAAATATATTGCAGAATTACTTAAGCAAATAAACTCTGGATGTTTGAGTTTAACAGTGTTTGCAGAAAGCATATACATTTCAGCGCAAGTAGTAGCAATTGAGAATGAACATATACGCACCCCCTCACCTCCCCACAAAAAATCTATATTAACAATTCGAAAAAATCTATTTTCACCCTTTTGCTTTCACTTGTATCTATCAAACCTAACAATACTCGGACAGCTGTAACTGGATTAAAAATCTTGGCAACCTGTTTTTCGCAGTATTGTTCATGCGACTGTTCAGCTTTCTGTTACATTTAGACACAGATTCCATAAACATGTTTGTTTTCATTTTGCTTTTTAAATTTTCATTTGAACAAAAGATTCCATGAATTACAACGTATTTCGCATTATATCGCATTTTAACATATTCTTTGCACTTCGTGACATTTTCAAAGCACAGTAAACCGGTTTTAGAGATTTTTTTCTACGCGTATCCCAAAGACAATTCCATTTCAGCCTGTACCCCTAGGGTCGGTCTGGGTGGCTCAGTTGGTTACATGCTGGCCTACTGATACCAACGTCGCGGGTTCAAATCCGGCCCAGACCGATGGTTGTTA